>OY992890.1:104494292-104606792 GCA_963921405.1 Cepaea hortensis
CCGGTAATGATTTTTAATAACACAGGGAAGGAGATTAAATTGTATAGACGATGTGTGATTGCAAAAATAGCACATGATCTTAACAACATAGCAACAACAGTTAAAGAAGAATTGACAATAAATAAATATCCCCGAAATAGGAGTAGAGGAAGTTGGAAAAGACGGAATGATAAATCGATCCATGCATTCAGAAAATATCCATCTCAAGTACATTCAGTAGACAAAACAACGTCATTTTTGAAGAGAGAACAAGAGTTATCATCACAATTGAAAGCTCCGCAAGAGTATAAGGAAGTATTAGAAGAGTTAGTAAGAAAATATCAGGATGTTTTTGCTATTAATGACTTGGAGTTAGGTAAGACTAAGACAGTTACTATGGAAATAGACACAGGAAATCATCCACCAATTAGTTTGAAACCATATAGAACTCCTCTAAGGAATAGAGAGATTGTAGAAAAAGCAATAGAAGATATGCTAAAAGCAGGAATAATAACAAGATCTAAGTCAGAATGGCCATCTCCGATTGTAATTGTGACCAAGAAGGATGGGAGTCACAGATTCTGTTGTGACTACAGAGCCCTGAACAAAATCACCAAGAATGTAGCTTATCCATTGCCGGTGATTGACGATATTTTGGGGCTACTTAATGGGTCTACCTTCTTCACTATGCTAGACGCAAGGTCAGGATTTTGGTGTATCTCTATGTCGCCGGATGCTCAGAAGAAAAGTTCTTTCTGTACTCACGCAGGTTCTTACGAATTTTTACGAATACCTTCGGAGTCAAGACGGCGCCTTCTCATTATATGCTATTAATAAATCAAGTACTGGAGGGCTTGCAAAAGTTTGCATTAGCATACATAGATGACATTTTAATCTACACAGCAGGAGACGTACAAGACCATCTGAAACATGTAAAAGTAGTATTTGATAGGCTAAGATTACACGATGTTAAATTGAAACTCAGTAAATGTGAATTCCTAAAAACAGAAACTAAGTATTTGGGGTACATCATTGATAGAGAAGGAATTAAACCAGATCAGGACAAAGTGAAAGTCATTAAAGAACTACCTGTTCCGACCAACGTAAGGGAAGTACGAGCTTTTATTGGTACATGTGGGTACTATCGTCGGTTCATTCCAAATTTTGCACAGATAGCAGAACCCATCACTAATCTGACTTGCAAATATGCAAGATTTAAATGGAATGAAGATTGTCAGAGAGCATTTGATTTTTTTAAAAATAGTTTATCAGTAGTTCCATTATTGGCACATCCAGATCTAGACAAACAATTGATTTTATATACAGATGCTTCAGATAACACCATAAGAGCATGTTCAACCATATGAAGGACAAAATTCAGGAATACCAGGAGTTAAAAACGAAAGACCAATCTACTTTTTGTCACACAAACTTAGTAAATCTCAGAAAAAATGGCCGACCATAGAAAAAGAGGCATACGCTATACACTATGCTTTACAGAAACTAGATTATTACTTACATAACGCCAATTTTATTATAAGAACTGATCACATGCCATTAAAATCTTTGTTAGAAGCCCCAGTACAAAATAGAAAAATACAAACATGGGCGCTAAATTTACAAGGCTATAACGCAAAAGTGGAGTATATATCTGGTAAAAATAATACATATGCCGATTTATTATCCAGAATTCCATATCCAGAGACGACAGAAAGTACTGAAGATGAGGGTGAACCGGAGATAGACGACCGAAACTGGCAAGTAAATATACTAGATTCAGCCATCTTGAATAGAGAAAATTTTGGGAGCTCACTGTGAGATCAGGAATCCGAACCAATAGCGGAAGATCCACAATTAATGCAGTTTGATATGAAAGAAGAACAAGAATTGGATCCGAAAGTAGTAGAAATAAAACAGAAGTTGAAAGAAACGGGCGAAAACAGTGCTAAGAAGAATTTTTTAGTCTTACAGGATGACAATCAGTTATATTATGTGAGTGAAAAAAGTGAAGAGTTGAGAAAATATATTCCGAAACATTTGGAAATTGAGATTCTAAAGGCATATCATGATGAGAATGGTCATCTTGGTCGCGACAAGTTAGTTAAAGCCCTCAAGAATAAATATTATTGGCCGAATTTATTTAAAAGCGCTTGTAAATATGTTGACGCATGTGAGAAATGTAGGTTAAGAAATATGAAAACGATCAAATGTCCCTTACAAGATACTGACATCCCTCAGTTTCCAATGCAGAAAGTGAGTTTAGATATTTCAGGTCCTCACCCTAGAACGTTATCGGGGAATGTATACCTACTACATATTGTGGATTGCTACAGTTTATGGCCGGAGGTTTATGCGATTCCGGATAAGAGCGCTGATACCATCATTAATATTTTTCTACAAGAGTACATACCAAGGTTTAGTTGCCCACAGACGGTACTCACAGATAATGGAAAGGAGTTCGTGAACAAGAAGTTTGAGAAATTATTACAAGATTTGAATATCGCCCACATAAAAACTTCTTATTATAGACCTTCCTCAAATGCGAAAAATTAGAGACAACATCGGACATTATACAATATAATAGCAAAAATTGTAGAGGAACATGATAGGGATTGGAATCTTTACTTGGGATCTGCATTGGGCGCGATATGCACAAATCAAAATGAAGGGACAGGTTTTTCACCATTTTACTTGCTACACGGAAGAGAACCAATACTCCCAATTGACATTCTGTTAAAACCTAGACGTAAATATATGGGGGAGGATTTTCAGGAAGTAATTTTACAAGAAATGCACAAAGCGCATGTAAGGTTAAGAAACAATATAATTAAAGCCAGAGAAAGACATGAAAAGTACGCAGACAAAAATACACAACTACAGGAATTTAAAGTAGGTGATAGGGTTTACTATAAGAAACATAGAAGAAACTCCAAATTTGATGCTCATTGGATTCCAGGATATTACATTTTAGAAAAATTAGGTCCAGTATCATATAGTATCAAGAACCAAATTACAGGACATGTGGCGCGGTCACATGTGGAGCATTTAAGACGAGATAATGAAGATAAGGGAGACGATAATAATAATAATTATACAGAAGGGGTATACTCAGATGGACAACTCGTCAGACGAGTCAAATATACGATACCCTCAGATTTTGGAAAAGAACTGGTACAAAAAGAAACAATAACAACACCAATTTATGACGAAACTGGTGAACAAGCAGAAACAGTACCGAAAACTCTTAGGAGAGAAGAAAATAATACGTATAATGGTTATAATAGTGTTGAATCTATGGAGGAGGAGGTAACCGCTCTATTTAAAAATACCAGACAAGCAGTAAAAAGGAGGATAGAGAGACAAAGAGCTAGGGAAGTTAAAAGACAAAAGAGAATTAGAGAAAATTCATCAAGCGACGAAGATATGCCACTACTCGAAAGATCGTTAAGAAACCATGATAGACAGATTAGATTAGATATAGAAAAAACAAATTAGCGGCTGCTAGCAATAGATATACAGATGAAGAACAAGAAATGGACGAAAATTCAGAATCTAATGGAAGTAGTAGCATGAAGGAAGATGTTTCTCTTCGGGAAAGTGAGGACATTGATGTGGAGATGGCACTTATAGAGAGAAATCTAAAATTACTGAAGAAATGGAGATATGGTAAATAGATTGATAGAATATTCTGCAGATAGCAGGATGAAAATTTTTTGCTTTAAAGAAGAAATTTGTAATTGATGAAAAACGGTAGCTGTGAATTACAGATGAATTATAGAAGCAGGTTAGCAAATAACCTGGTTAATAGTTGTTGTGAGTTGTCTTGATGAGTAGACATGATATTGTATATTTTTGTAATAAGTTAGGTGAATTCTCGTGTGGTCTTAGAGATGTATTCTTTATTGCCATTTAATTTTGAAATTTGACTTGTTGAGTTTTCTTAGTAGGTAAATAATTGGTTATTAGTCCCAAAAAAAAATGTGACTAATAATGGATAGGTTGTATTTAAATATGATTTTTTAGTTTCATCATGTATGTCATATTATTTTGAATAATGTCTTCCTTTGACTTGGTTGATTGCCTTTATTTAAATTTGGGGATAAAAATTGTCTTTAAAATGTTGGGGGATATGATATCCTGTTTTGACTTCGTTTTGGTTTGCTCATGAATTGTGATTTTATTTGAATTGCTTTGTTTATTGAATAGTATTTAGCCTTGTTTAAAAATAAGTTGTTATTGTTTTGCTTAGAGTAAAGAGTTGGTTTAGATCAATAAGACTAGCTCTTCTTTAATAATTAATAGGATCTTTCGTTCAGAAAATAGTAAACAAACGACTGTGGACTAGGAAGAGAGACATATTCCCCTTGTGAATAATAAGTTTAAGTAAACATGAGTACCATGAACTTCGGCCTTGTACTTGCAGGAAGGCTGCTGCGTCAGTCAACATTAATATTTGGAATATGAGGGGTTAGTTACAGGGTGGTTAAAAAGGGAGTACATGTAGTTTAGAAACACATGAATTAAATGCCATGATTGGATGACGGGTTTTATAATAGATGCTACACAAGTAAACGTTGGTAGAAATATATGAATCTGGGGGGTTGAAATAGGAGCTGCATTAAGTCAGCATTAATTGAAAATACATGGATTGGATGCCATGTTATATTATGGGAGAAGAGTGGTTTAACTTATTGACACTTGTTGTGTGTTCAGATTAAACACACGTGAGTAATGGGACGCTGTGGTAACAGCATAAATTATAATTTTTGGAGCTTGCAAAGGTATGATACTAATATGCTGGCTGATTTATAATCCTGACAATAGAAGGGTGGTTTTAGATAGACGTAACTTTTGACAGGAACATTTATTATTAACAAAAAATGAAGATAATTGAAGATTATCAGATTATATGATTGGATTTTTGAAAACTTTACGTTATAAAGTTTTGAGAGTGCATGGGAGGATAAATGGGATAATTGTGACTACTTCTTACTACTTCCTCTTTGGTGCGCACCAACCACTTTCCTGTCTATCCTGTGTTGTTGATGTTAGTGAGAGTAT
Source organism: Cepaea hortensis (assembly GCA_963921405.1). Classification (NCBI taxonomy): domain Eukaryota; kingdom Metazoa; phylum Mollusca; class Gastropoda; order Stylommatophora; family Helicidae; genus Cepaea; species Cepaea hortensis. Next base: position 104,499,333 of record OY992890.1, read on the forward strand.
GATAAGTTGTAAAAATACATAAGAAATCTTCAATTTTTGTTAATCATAATTTAGATCGATATTTTTTATAAAGCGCATTGCTCTGTGACGGGGATTGCAAGAGGAGCTTTTGTAAAATATATTTACGTTATAATAATGTATGTGGCTGGCTATAAGATGAATTGTTGGGATAGAGGGATAGAGAAATAGAGATAGATTTTGCTTGAGACAGGTTTAAATTGTTCAGTGTAAAATATGTAAGCGGATTGCTAATGGTTTGAGGATGAAGTAATTTTGTGAGAGCGTTTAGTTAAGTGTTTTAGAAAGTCATAGAATTTGGAGTAAGACTTTTCGGGGAAAAGTCTTGTTGAGGGTAGAGAGGAATATAACAGAGCATCATCTCTGTTAGGGTTTAATGGGTGGTGTGCAAAGGGGAAAAGACTAATATACAAGGCACGGCTGAGCATCCTGTTGGGATGTAACTAGGGACGCTCAAGCTGTGACGCGGGGTGTAGGAAATAGTTAGTTACCATCTGTACTTTGGATTAGCAACATCTATTGTAATAACATCTGTCCAGAAAGTCATTGTATGCTGTTTTATATTCTACGATGTATTCAATTGAATAAACATATGAAATACAGCGAGGACTTGCTCTATAACGTCAGCACTGTTATACTTACCTTCAAGGCATCATGTCTGTGGTCATCTTCAAGTCTGTGCTGTTTCTCCCCAATGTCTCCATGGGTTTCCTCTGGTCTCACCGCCAGTGCTGAGTGTGTGTTCACAACATGCGTAGGCACATCAGCTTCTGTTAAGATAAGGACCACATCTACAACTGACACCACTCATTGTATGGCAAAAGTGACATCTGTCATATCATTTCATTTCCACAACTAATTTCAACAGCTGTTATTTCTTGTCAACAGTTGTGATGTTATATTTTTGGGTGGTGGCAGTTAGACTTAGGAACCAACAACAATATATCCTGGCCTACCACAGGGATCACCATTGTCTCCGGTGCTGTTCAACGCCTACACAGTGAGAATCACCAGCGAGCAGATCACTGGACCGGGGAGGACACTGTCATATGCCGACGATGTTTTAGTGTATCGTCAGGGTAAGGATAGAGATCAGGTTGCTGTGGAACTACCAAACTCATAATCGCATAAGTACTTAATGTGTGTTGAAGCTGGGGCAATGGTCAACCCAACAAAGGCAACAGTGACATGGTTCTCTTTGAATAATCATATTGTCAACACTCCAACACCAACTGTAAATCTGTGTTCAGAGACTGTGGAAAGAACGCAGGCAATGAATTACCTGAGGATATGTTTTGATTGAAGCCTTGCTTATAATGAGAACATAGACCAGGTGATAAAGGCCAAGCAGGGTTTGGCTGCAATGTGGGTGATGGCGGCAGCAAACTGAGCAGCGCCATCTATGTCTTCTATACGAGGGGCTGGTCATGTCTTTTTTGAGTATGCGATGGCGATCCTGACTCTCAGCCGTAAGCAGATAGAAAGAATGGAAAGGATACATAATGAAGCTATGCGCATTATTCTTGGATGTACAAGAGATACAGCATGCAGTGCGATGCGCTACCTTCTTGATTTTCCAACCATTGAAGACAGAATACAAATTTGCAGAGAAGGCGCCTACCTCAGAGTTAACGCAAACACACAACATCCACTGCATTGTGAAATTATGAAGGTGAAGGGCAGCAGGTTAAAAAGAGGAAGGTCGTGGATGGGTCAAGCTGAAGACATTCTTCAAAAGGTGTGTTCATTTGAGGACTTAGAACCTGGCGAGGAGTGGGTACAAGTGCCAACAGATTTCTGTACGTCTTTATCAGTTTGCATCCAACTAGACAGAAAATGCAGACAAGAAAATCCGGCTGTTTTGGAGGCAGAAGTACAAGCGTTAATTTTCGAGAATTCATTAGACGGTGATGCTGTCATTTACACAGATAGGTCGGCCGTCCGACATATGAGAACCTCATGGGCTTTTACGGCTCAGGCCGGGGGGAGAATTGTGAAGGACTCTGGTGCTTTTGTTGTGACCACAAGTAGCCTATGGAAGCCATGGCAGTAAGTAAAGCAATAACATGGCTCGAGACACATACATTCACTAGGGCATGTTTCCTTAGCAACTCAATGAACATGCTCAAGAGGATAGAGATGGGGTGGGTCCGAAGAGAGTGGTTGCTGTCTCTGGAGCGGTCTAGGCTGGCAGAGATTAGTTTCATCTTCATGCCAGGGCATGCGGGAATACAAGGAAATGAGCAGGCTGACAAGCTCGCAGGTAAGGCTACTGTGGAGGGTGGACACACCATGGACCAGGCTGATATTCTGAATGCTCTGCAAGAAGTAAGACTTTTGCGAGAACCAAGTGATGACTGTGAATCTACAACCATGGCCAGGCTGCGAGAACAGCAAATTAAAAGAGGTGCGGTGTGGCCAAACAAGAACACTACGCAGGAAGCCAAAGAAGATTGATAAACCAACACAGAACTGGTGTCATTAGCCGCTACATGCTGCGGGATTTGCTGAGGAGGGGATCAGAGCACTTATGGACTGAATGGTTCGATGTGCAAAGGATGATTTGTCGACTAACTAACTAACTAACTAATCAATTTATATTGCTGATATTTGTACATATGTTTGTTTATATTGCTAATATTTGTACATATGTTTATTTATATTGCTAATATTTGTACATATGTTTAGTCTATTTATATTGCTGATATTTGTATATACAAGGGGGCTTCAAATTCAAACATTAAAAGTATGATAGAAATTACAATAAACATGCCATTGTCTTGTAACCTGTCAATATTGTTGTTAAGGATATCAAGAGTGTATAGCACATGCCATCATGGTGCAGACAAACATGGTGACATCACAAGAACAGTTTAAAGATGGTCGCCCCACTTTTGACATGCACTAATATGCAGCATTCTGTTATCCATGCACTGATAAGTGAAGGGATTAAAACTATAGAAATTTATTGGCGAATGAAGGTACAATATAGCGAGGCATGCCTGTCAGTCCAGCTAGTGTATGAGTGGAGTAGGAAGTTTCAAAACTGTTCTATCCGATAAAGTGGTACAGCAGGTGGTTACACACGCAACCAAGAGATTCTTTTCTACAGGAATCCAAGCACTATATCGGCGCTGGAGGACTTACATTGAACGTGGTGGTGACTACATTTATAAAAGATATATTTAAATATTGAGCACAACCCACTACTGGCAACGCTGATCGTATTCCGGTATGAACCTAAAGCCTATCCACATCAATATGGATAGGCCTTAGGTTCATACCGGAATACGATCAGCATTGCCAGTAGTGGGTTGTGCTCAATATTTAAATTTCAAATCCCGAAACAACCAAATAATCAAAGATATATTTGTTCATTACTTTTTCAGGAAATATTCACACAACTAAGAAAAACACATTTATACAATAAATTATATGACACTGTAACGTGCTCCCACATATGTCAATTGTAAATTTCTGCAACACTTTCCCAACAATGAAAGCTGTCACCTTCCTTCACTATGGCAAGATGTCCCACTCTCCCAACAATGAGAGCTGTCACATTCCTTCACTATGGCAAGATGTCACACTCTCCCAACAATGAAAGCTGTCACATTCCTTCACTATGGAAAGATGTCACACTCTCCCAACAATGAAAGCTGTCACATTCCTTCACTATGGCAAGATGTCACACTCTCCCAACAATGAAAGCTGTCACATTCCTTCACTATGGCAAGATGTCACACTCTCCCAACAATGAAAGCTGTCACATTCCTTCACTATGGCAAGATGTCACACTCTCCCAACAATGAAAGCTGTCATATTCCTTTGTTTATTCCTATTAATTAGAAAACTAAAACAAATGAAGACAAGCACCAACATGGTGAACATAATCACGTCATTTCTATCCGACAGACAACAAGTCGTGTCCTTCAACAACTGTCTATCAAGACCCACACAGCTTAATATTGGTGTGCCTCAGAGTCAATACTAGGTCCGCTGCTTTTTGCAGTTTATATTAATAGCGAGGACTATCACAGCAGTTGTTTACGTAAGGCGGAAGTTAACATTACGTCACATGCGCAAAAGGTCACATCGCTTCGTCAAGCCAAACATTCGTAATATAATGGAATACCCCATGTGTGATTGAAATTTGATAAATGCGAAACTATCGCTTGAAAATTGCTAACGGCAGCTATAATGCTTTCCACAGGTGTCAGTCGATTTGATTGCATGCTCGAGCAAGGTTGACAATTCTTTGATTGGAAACAAATCGTTTATTCGGCACTCTGTAAGTAAGCATATATTTTTTCTGCTACTAATCTTATTAATACAATAATTTTTAATGCATTTTTGACTTCTTCGTCCATTTTTACATAAAGCTGGAGAGTTTCAACAAGATTAGTTAATTATGGATTGAAAAATTAAAAAAAATTTTTATCATGCTCAGGCCATATGGTTACTATTAATGGACTTCTCCACTACTATGACCCTGCTAAATTTTCAATTTTTTTGGGCTGTTAATAGAGATACAATAGATTTTCTTGCATTTCTGAATTCTTTGTCCATTTTTACATAAAACTGGAGGGTTTCAACAAGATTCGTTAATTATGGATTGAAAAATAATAATTTTTGTGTGACCATGCTCAGGCCATGTAGTTACTACTGTTAACATGGCACATAGCCTGAGCATGGTCACACAAAAATTATTATTTTAGGGAGCCTGTGATCTGGCATGCGGGTCAAGTGACCAGCCCAGCGAATCTGATTCTTCATCAGTAGAGTGTGGATACTGGGCATGGATGCTCTTTCTAGGACTTCAGTGTCTGGAATCTTGTCTTGCCATTTAATCTTCAGTAGCTTCCTTAGGCAGACTGTGTGGAAGTGGTTTAATTTCCTAGCGTGTCGCTGATAAACAGTCCAGGTTTCACAAGCATATAGCAGTGTGGATAATACAACTGCTTTGTAGACTTTTAGCTTTGTTTGCAGGCTTATTCCAGTTCTGTCCCATACATTCTTGTACAGTCTGCCAAAGGCTGCACTGGCCTTGGAGATTCTTGCATTCACTTCGTCATCGATTGTGGCAGCTTGTGACACAGTGCTGCCAAGATAGGTGAATTTGTCCACAACACTTAGTCTATGATCATTCACTTTGATATTCGGCACAGTGTGATTATTCCCTGGAGCTGGCTGGTACATAACTACAGTCTTCTCCAAGTTGATATTGAGCCTAAAGTTGGCACAGGCATGTGAGAAAGCTGAAACATTATGTTGCATGTCCGCCTCTGAGTTGGCGTATAGAGCGCAATCATCAGCAAACAGGAGCTCTCTGACGGTGCCGCTGTCAATTTTGGTTTTAGCTTTCAGCCTTCTGAGATTGAATAACTTTCCATCCATACGGTAGTTGATGTCTATTCCAATGTCGTCGTTCTCGAAGGCATTCATCAACATGGCTGAAAACATGAGGCTGAACAGTGTTGGTGCCAGCACACATCCTTGCTTCACTCCATTGGTTACAGGAAAGGGTTCAGACAGTTCACCATTTTCCTGCACTCTTGCCTGCATGCCCTCATGAAATAGCCGCACTATTTGGACAAACTTTCGTGGACAGCCATATTTTGCCATAATCTTCCACAGTCCTTCTCTGCTGACTGTATCAAAAGCCTTGGTAAGGTCAATGAAAGTGGAGAACATTTCGCAGTTCTGTTCCTGACATTTCTCTTGCAGCTGCCTTGCAGCGAAAATCATGTCAACAGTTCCACGTTCTTTTCTGAAGCCACATTGACTCTCAGGAAGAAGACCTTGATCGAGATGGAGGCGATTGAGAAGAATTCTGGCGAGTATCTTCCCTGCAATTGAGAGCAAGGAGATGCCTCGGTGGTTGTCACAGGATTGGCGGTTTCCTTTACGTTTGTAAAGGTGGACTATTGACGCGTCCTTAAAATCTTGTGGCATGGTCTCATTCATCCATATGTTTGTGAAGACTTGGTGAAGCTGCTCTGTTAGGACCGGCCCACCTGCCTTGTATATCTCTGCTGGGATGGAGTCAGGACCAGGTGCCTTGCCGCTGGAGAGTTGCTGGATGGCTTTGTTTATTTCCACTATGGTTGGCAGGTCACCAAGTGTCTCATTGGTGGGAACTTGAGGAAGGCAGTTGATGGTTTCATCATCGAAGAAGGAAGTTGCATTTAAGATTTTGCTGAAATGCTCTGCCCAGCGTTGGAGGATTTCTTTCTTATCAGTGACCAATGTTCCCCCGTCTGCACTGAGGAGGAGAACTATGCCTGGTGATGTAGGACCATAGACTGCTTTCAGTGAGTCGTAGAAGTTTTTCATATCATGTCTGTCAGCAAAGCCCTAAATTTCATCAGCTTTGCTGCTCAGCCAGGAGTCCCGCATGTGCCGAAGTTTCTGCTGCACTACTCTCTGAATGTTCTTGAAAGCATCTTTTTTTGATGTTGACTTTGGGTCATTCAAATGTGCCTTGAGGAGAAGATGTTTCTCGGCCAGCAATTGGTTGATGTCTTCGGAATTTTCATCAAACCAGTCTTTATGCTTTCAGGGGGCTGGACCCAGGATTTCCATAGCAGTGTTGTAAATTGTGTCCTTTAGGGCTCTCCATTCTGTTTCTGTATCCTGTTTAGCTTCAGCATTGGGCTTGAGGCGGTCTTCCAGCATATTTTCAAACGACTGCTGCATTTTCTTGCTGTTTAGGCGGGTGACATTTAGCTTTATTTTTTTTTTTGCTGATGATTGCTGTTTGCTGATGATTGCGCTCTATACGCCAACTCAGAGGCGGACATGCAACATAATGTTTCAGCTTTCTCACAAGATATTACTTGCCAGGGTTTAAAGCTAATATAAAGAATGCACTATATAATTAATTTATATAATAACTAATTGGCGGCCATTTTTATATGCTAATTAGATAACGTTGCATCATATGTAAGTTGGATTTAACCCATTATGTGCGTAGCATCCATCCGCATAATACAAGATATTACTTGCCAGGGTTTAAAGCTAATATAAAGAATGCACTATATAATTAATTTATATAATAACTAATTGGCGGCCATTTTTATATGCTAATTAGATAACGTTGCATCATATGTAAATAGGATTTAACCCATTATGTGCGTAGCATCCATCCGCATAATACAAGATATTACTTGCCAGGGTTTAAAGCTAATATAAAGAATGCACTATATAATCTATATATATATAATAACTAATTGGCGGCCATTTTTATATGCTAATTAGATAACGTTGCATACTATCTAAACAGGAGGATATCCGTTAACAGTATATCATCATTCCGCATAAAACAAGATACAACTTGCCAGGGTTTAAAGCTAATATGAAGAATGCACATGGTAATTAATTAAAATAACAACTAATTGGCGGCCATTTTTGTATGTTAATTAGATAACGTTACATCATATGTAAAAATAGATGACATGAGCGGTTAGGCTTGGCTACACCGATGGCAATGATGTATGGTTGCTAGGATGTTCGTGTATGGTTGCTAGGATGTTCGTGTATGGTTGCTAGGGTGTTCGTGTATGGTTGCTAGGATGTTCATGTATGGTTGCTAGGATGTTCGTTTAAAAATAAACAAGCTGCACTAGTCAGAACATAAATTTTGATAACTTCTGCTGTGACCTTGGTTCGGACACGAAAAAAAGATGCCCGGAGGAAATCTTCAGTCTCAATTTCTGCGTTAATGATCTCGACACTCAAAGATGCATATCTTAGCTTCTAATTGACATACATGCATCATCTTGGTACCGTTAGATTCGGTTTCTCAAGGCCTATCTTTTGGTGGTAGTCCCATTAGTAAATATTCAAATTTAAAAATCTGATGGTTCATGCTAAATTATTAATGATCTTCCTTTATATATCAATACAACTTGTGATCTATTTGCAGACGACTGTACTATATATACTAGTCAAGAAAACCGTAGTGAATTAGAGAATTCTTTACAAAAGGAACTTGATAATCTTACTAGATGGAGCAATCAAAATTAACATCGACAAAAGCAAATCCATGTTAATAACGACCAGACAAAAACTACAGACACTAGCCATAACTGGAGCACCGCTCGAACTCCGCTTGGGCTCGTTACCCATAGTTAATGTGAACGAACATAAAACACTAGGTCTTTTAATTGACAGCCATTTGAGCTGGAGCTCTCATGTTCACGTTCTTACCAAGAAAATAGCACAAAAAGTTTACCAACTTGCTAAAATTCAGCACTTCCTGGACGAAAGCACACGAAAAATATTCTATACATGCTATATCCAATCACATCTCAACTACTGTTCCACAGTTTGGGATGGTTGCCCTAAATCTAATTTAAAACGACTATGTTCTCTACAAAACCGTGCTATTCGTCTGGTTTCTGGCAGAAAGCACGTTGAAAGTAATCATTTGTACAGTCATCTAAGACTTCTACCACTTCAAAAGCGCTTCCTTTTCAACAAAGCCAAATTAGTGAACAAAATTATATCTCAAAATACCCCAGAGTATCTTCTGCCGCTGATTCAATCTAATGCAATGAACAGCAAGCGCCTAAATTTGTTACATGTCTCAAAGCCTAGATTGGACCTATACAAAACATGTTTCGCCTATTCTGGTGCTCACTTATGGAATGATCTTCCTCCAGATCTGAAAACTCCAATGAGTCCCTACACATTTAACCGAAAACTCTTTCAATACTTAATCCATACCGACTATATGCCACCATAATTCATTTACTGGTATAATTGTTCATTATAATTGTTTAACTATAATTGTTCACTATATATGTGTGTGCGTGTGGGAACGAGAGAGAGAGAGAGAGAGAGAGAGAGAGAGAGAGAGAGAGAGAGAGAGAGAGAGAGAGAGAGAGAGAGAGAGAGAGAGAGAGAGAGAGAGAGAGAGAGAGAGATGTCAGGGTCTTAAACCTGGCTCGTTAAACCTAACACATGTGAGACAGTACAAGTACAACATGATTTGACTTGAGACTCAACGACACGAAGTTTCGATGGATTTATTTACAGATCACATGCAATACGATCTAGAGATGATCATTACAATACATAAGTTATAACAATACACTTACAGGCAACCGACCGCTTACAGTCTATCTCACAAGATGTACAAGCACTCGACTTTCGGGCACAGAACTACACGAAACCTTTCTCTCATCATACGTCCAGTCGAGTCCGAGTCCCAGAGCTGTCTGACTATTTCTCGCAACGCGCCTGCCCACCTGAAGTGGCTTCACGAGGCCTGCGTGCGTCCTGCTTTGTCCTTGCCTGACCGCTGGCTGTCTCATCAGCCAGCAACCTCGCAGGCAGGTAACTAATACTCGCCTGGCGGGCGTAACGATGTTACAGCATCCCCGCTAGGGACTATTCGCCTGGCGGGCGTAACGATGTTCCTGCATCTCTGCTGGCAATACTTTAGACTCTGACATGCTCCCCCGGGGCTTCTTCATGAAAGATGTCATCTTTCATGTATACTCTATATACATAGCGAGTTAATATTTTAACCTTGTCAGAGTCAACCCTTCTGTTATATACATTGGTGTAGAAATACATAAGAATACACATCTTGGCATAGAAACACATAAGAAATGGACATTGTATCTAAAGACATGTGGTGTTCAACCTTTAACACTCGTCAAGCTTCATCCTCTCGATGGCTGATTACCTTCATTGCATTATTGACCCAGTCAGATCGGTAGTAACAGCTTCCCAAGCAACTACCTCGCAGCCTTTCAAAAAAAAGTAATAATATGCTTTTTGAAACAAAAAACATCTGGCAAGACCGTAATACGGCTTTATATAAGTCGCATTCAACGCTCAAACTCTGACCTCATTTGGCCAGCAGTTTTTGTGTCGGTCTGCAATGTCGGTAACACTCTACCATGCCCAGTAGATGGCTTCTTGGCGTGTTAACAATCTGGCAACAACATGACTATTTATATACAACACATAATCGTATACATTTCAATTTATCGCCCTTGGTGTAATAATGTAATAACAATTAAATGAAAGGGACATAATTTCAAAAATTATGAAATATAATATCTTACCATAATTCTTCTATTTCTCAGCGTCATAGCTTGATGTTTCTCCATACTAGCGAAAAAATGTCGATAGTATGAATAAATTAATCAAGATATGATTCTAAGATTACACTAAATGAAAAATATTAATATACAATTCGTGTATTCGAAATTATTGAATCGTATATAGTTTAGAAGTGTTATAACTTTTTAAGCTTTTGTATGTCGTCATGCTAATTTTGAACTAAATTTCTAAATCATCCGAAAGTACACACGAACCGTTGATGTTGAAATTTGTAGAACACACTTGTTCCGGTCTGATGTAGTAACACGGAATGTGAAATGTTCTGATTGTTCATGTGTTGGTTGTTTCACTGGAAAAACTTCTGGATTTCGATTGACTGCAGTGGTGTAGATGTCAATGTTCAGGTCACACTTTCACACACGGAGTTAAAATATCACTGGATATGTTCCAAATGCAGATACCACGGATAAATTGGACAGTTCGCTTGCGGTAAGTTCAGAGCGACTGTGGCACTGTTCTTGTTTCGTAATATATACAATTAATAAAGTTCACTTTCTACCACACACTACACAATTATTCACGACAATCACTACGTTAATAATAAAATAAGAAAACTATATATATTGGGGATAAACCCTATCACATCATATAATAGACATACACAGCTTGCGTGAAAAAAAAACTTCACTGATGGATGGCTGTGTTGGTCTGAGTGTATTTTACACACTGCTCTCAGACATTGGTGCTTACTGGGTCGGTCGGACAACGGGACAAAAGATCGGCAATCGTGTTGGTTCTGCCCGCGATGTGTCGCACTTCAAAGCTGTAATCTTGAAGTTTAAGAGACCAGCGAGCTATCATTTGGTTGGAAGGTACACCTGAATTGATAAATCTCAATGGACTACTGTCAGACTCCACAATAAAATGGCGTCCCAGGAGGAATCTGGACAATTTAGTTATACCCACCACTAGAGCTAGGGCTTCCAACTGTGGTGTTGACCAAGCACGTTCTCTCGGTTTTAATTTTCGGGAGATGAAGTACACAGGATGTAGGATGTTATTGTGCTCTTGTAACAAGACTGCTCCAATCGCCACGGAGCTCGCGTCTGTGCGTAATCTGAAAGGGATTTGTAAATTGGGCAATTTTAGAATGGGATTGTTTAAGCTATTATCAGAAAAATAAGATAATACTTTCTGGAATGCAAATTTTAGGCATTCATTGTTTACAATTTTCTCAGGTTGATCTTTTGTTAGTCGGTTAGTAAATACTTCGGTCAGTTCAGCAAAATCTGGTATGAACTGCCTATAATAATTTATAAGTCCCAACAAACTTCTGACTTGCTTTTTCGTAGTCGGAAGTGAGAGTTTTAGTATCTTGGACACAATGTTATCATCTGTCGTGACAAAGCCATTAGATATTTTGTACCCCAAGAAGGATATTTCCTGATAGGCTATGTCTACTTTTGCAGGCTTTACCGTCAATCCGTGTTGTCTAATGCGTTCAAATGTCTGTTCTAATGTCTTTATGTGGTCTGTCATCGTCTTTGTGTGAACACAAATGTCGTCTATGTAACAAATAATGTTTGGTATGTCTACTAGTAGAAGTCGTGTCATACGTACGAATGTTGCTGGGGCATTGACAAGCCCAAATGGAAGTTTGCACCATTCGTACAGTCCCCAAGGTGTGGCAAATGCTGTCAGATGTCTGCTCTGTTTGTCTACCATTATTTGCCAGTAACCTTTAGTCATGTCTACCTTCGTAAAGAACCTAGCGTCTGTCAGTTCTGTCAATAGATCTTCAGAGTTTGCCATTGGCTCTAGATCTAAAAGAGTTATCTTATTTAATTTCCTATAGTCGACACAGGGTCTTATTGTGTTGTCCTTTTTGCGTACTATGACCATTGGAGATGAGAAATTTGATTGGCATCGTCTAATTATGTTGTTTTTTTTCTAAGCTAATGATCTCTTGATGTAAGTGTTCTTTGTAATGCAATGGAATGGTGTATGGTCTGCATTTTATGGGTGTATTTGACGTGAGTGTGATGTGATGTTGTACTAATTCTGTTTGTCCTGGGTTGTTGGAGAAAATGGTGTTGTACTGTTGTATGAGATGTTTGCAACTGTCTGTTTCTGCTTGAGTTAACTTTGGGTTGATTTTAATTTCCTTCAAGCAGTTTGTCGTGTCTAATGCAGGTGTTGGAATTTCGTCACTAGCCTCGTCATCTTCATGGTCTATTATCACTGTACAGGCTGTTGTATCGTCTTGTTCGTTGTCTCTGTTGTAATATGGTCTTAGCATATTGACGTGAAATATTTTGTGTTTGTCTTTTATTTGAATCTCGTAGTCTACAGGTGAAATCTGTCTCGTCACTTTAAATGGTCCTTGCCAAGAATCGGTCAATAAGTGTCTGTCACTAGGTAGGAGAAGAAGAACGTCCTGTCCAGGTGTCAAAGTTATTGTCCTGTTACCTTTGTCAGCATATTGTCTATATATAGCACCAGATAATTTTAGTGCATCCTTTGCAATTATACAAGATTTGATGATTCTTTCACACAATGATGTAACGTATACGTATGATGATATGGGTTTGAGTAAAGGAGTGGATTCAGTTAACATTTGATGATAGATGCTTAATGGGCCACGTGGTTTGGCACCATAGATAAGTTCAAAAGGAGAGAAACCTGTACTAGCATGTGGCACCTCGCGATAAGCAAAGAGAATAGCAGGTAAATATACGTCCCAGTTATTGGGGTGCTCTTGCGTGACTTTAGCAAGCATATGCTTTAAATCACCATTAAATTTTTCTATAATTCCACTCGAGTGAGGATGGTACGGGGAATTGAAACATTGCTTCACTCCTAACATTTTGGTGAAAGCTTGAGTAGATGCGGCGATAAACTGACTTCCCCTATCTGATTGGATAGTGTCTGGAAATCCTATCCGTGAAAATATATGGAAGAAAACTACCATTATATCATTGGCAGTTATGTTCTTTAGCGGAATCTCTTCAGGCCAGCGGCTACATTGATCAATGACGGTTAATATATATTTATTCCCTCTGGTTGTTATCTGATTAAGAGGGCCCACTATGTCGACAGAAATTTTCTCAAAAGGTCGACTGGCTAAGTCAGTAATTTGTAACTTTGCCTGTGGGTGTTTACCTTTCTTTACAAGTTTTTGGCAGATGTCACAACTCCTGCAATATTGCTTAATGTCACTGCAGAATTTGGGCCAATAAAACTGTGATAATAATCTTGATCTGGTCTTAGCGTATGCCATATGCCCTGCAAGAGGTATATCATGGGCAAGATGTAAGGCTTGCTTACGATACTCAATTGGCAAAACAGTTTGCTCTGTTGTGGTGTCACCTCTGGTATAATACCTGGTGAGGATACAATTTTTCAAAGCAAAATGCCATCTTGCATTTTTGGTTACCTTTGGCTTTTGGCCGATCAGATTAAAATATTTCGACAATGAAGGATCAGCCTTTTGGGCTGTTACAAAAGTCTCCTTCATGGTTTTAGGAGGTAGTAATACTGGGCTAAGCATTTCTATAGCCTCAGTCTGATTAATTTCATCTTGCATTCTAGCAGTAGATCTAGTTACTGCGTTCACACATTCAATGATATCAGATGGTGATGAAACAGTGTTATCAATGATGTCATGAGATCTTAGTGCTACATTAGCTACCATACATTCATTAGGTGGTACAATATTATCAATGATGACATTTGATGGTGATGTTGTGATCTCATTTATGCAAAGAGATGTTATGTCATGAGGCATATCATTTACCTCTGGTAAATTTCCAATTATAATATCACACACAGGGTTTGTTAATGCTGCGCATTTTACTTTCCCAGTGAGGAAAGGTGTTTGAATATATGCCCATGCTAGTGGGTACTTTTCAATATTGCCAGAGAATGTTCTGCATGTTACGTGCCTGCCTGTATAGTCTGTAGGCATTATGAACGTTCTCTTCAGTCCAATCAGTGAACTTCCCGTGTCCCGAAGGACTGTAGCAGGCTTGCATTCACATATCCTTGATGGATGTTTATTCTGCCTTTGGAATCTACTACCAAATTAGCTTCTTCATTGGCAATAGGAATGGAGTGGCCGCATGTTAAAATGCCATCTTCATAAAAGGTATTACAAACAGTACATTTATTTGCATTAAACATATCAAAAGCCTGTGCTGAGTTCACAGGGTTTTTCTCTTATTGTTCTTCATCTGATGATGAACTATCAAATAAGGCGGCATTGGCTTTCTTGGTCATTTGCCTACCTTTACAATCATGGCGATAATGTCCATACGTCTTACAGAGGAAACATTTACACAAATTTCTAAAGGATTTACGCTCCTTATCTTGTCTGTTTACGATGTTCTGTAAATATGTAAGATATGCGGGGTTCTTTTCGCACATCTCACCTTGATGATGTGAAATTCTACAATATTTACAGTGGTTGTACTTCTCAGATGTAGGCTTATAAGGTTTTTGCCTACTATAGGGTTTGTCATAGTTAGCCAATGCTACAAAATTTGTATCAGTAGCTTCACTGGCAAAACAATGTTTGTTGGCTGTGTAATAAGCCGAACCACGCCTCTCAATCTGCTCTACACTTGTACATTCATTCTCTTGCAAAAACTTTGAAAACGCTGATGGAATGGATGAAATGACTTTATCTCTAATGATAAGATCTTCTAACTTTTGATAGTTCTTATCAATTTTAGCTGCTGAAGTCCATTTGGTAAATATGTCTCGGACTAAGCAGAGGTAGTCAGAGAACGTTTGAGTCGGTTTGGGGCTCAACTTACTGAATTGTTCTCTGTAACCTGCCTCATCTAACATAAAATGTGCCATAATCTTTGATTTTAGATAATGGTAATCTTTTCTGAGGTCTTTGGGGATAGTCTCTATGACTTTCAGAGGCTCCCCTGATAAACTTCTCATATAAATTATATTCCATTCAGACAATGGGACCTGGTAATGGTCCATTAAAGTCTCAAAATTTTGGGTGAAGGCTGCAATGCAGTCACCCGAGGTGTAATTTCTTACGATACCTTGGTATTTCTTGTACTGGTTTTCTTTCTCCAGTCTCTCAGATTTCTTGGACTCTTTGTTTATGGCAGTCTCAGTATCAAGTTGTTTGATTTTTAGTTGCACTTCCAGCTCTTCCCGTTTACTCTGAGCTGCTATTTCTGCCTTCTTTAATTCTGTTTCTCTTTCAATCTCTGCTTGCTTGGCAGCTCTTTCAGCTGCTCTTTCTTCATGCTCGTGGTATTCAGAGTATTTCTTCTCACTCCACTTCGTTAGCTCATCACCTGTTAACTTTAACTTTAACCCCATATCGATGAAATCATTTAATGACGACATGATGGAAAATGCAAATGAAATATCAGACACCCAATTTGTTACGAGTTGTTAGTAAAGTGAACAATTTACAATTATGTTCTACTTACAATATGTGCCTAAATTTGCATCCGAAAGTATATAGAAAGAAAAATATACTCAAGTGTCCTGGATGCGGTGAAGAACGGTTGAAATTCGGGCTAGGAAACTGTAGGGTCGCTACTTCAAAACACAAATGACCTCTACGGGCAAGGGTTTCAGATGGCACAGAAAACCTGCTTTGTTTTTGGAGGAAATAAATTAGCGTCTATTTGATGTGGTGTGTATGCTTGTCACTAAGTTTTGGTTAGGTTTGTCTGGCGTTGAGTGTAATTGTAGGTCGTAATGTTGTCAGTCAACAATTTTTTTTTCAAAACCACAAGTTACTTTCTTTCCGAAACTTTCTGCTTTACACAATTCACTTTACAAAGACAAGCTGACTATATCTCAACACTCTACAACATTGATGACACATCACTTACATTAAGATGACATTCAGTAAGGACATAGACATCAAGTTTACAAGATGGCGACAAGGTCACAATGGCGACAACTTCACAATGTCGACAAGGTCAAAACGGTGACAAGTTCCACAATCACAAATGTTTTACATGTTTACAAGATCAAACAATATGTATGTACTTTACGTTCACATCTAGTTTCCATGTTTAAACAATGTAATAATATATACCAAAATGAGCCTTCACAATCACATTTAAATGTACTCTAAAGTTGGACAAAAATTTCTAAGTTCACAACTCTAGGTTTAAATGTTAATTACTTAAACCACGTTCATTTTAAAGCCGGACGAATGCCACCACGTCCACACATGTCAGGGTCTTAAACCTGGCTCGTTAAACCTAACACATGTGAGACAGTACAAGTACAACGTGATTTGACTTGAGACTCAACGACACGAAGTTTCGATGGATTTATTTACAGATCACATGCAATACGATCTAGAGATGATCATTACAATACATAAGTTATAACAATACACTTACAGGCAACCCACCGCTTACAGTCTATCTCACAAGATGTACAAGCACTCGACTTTCGGGCACAGAACTACACGAAACCTTTCTCTCATCATACGTCCAGTCGAGTCCGAGTCCCAGAGCTGTCTGGCTATTTCTCGCAACGCGCCTGCCCACCTGAAGTGGCTTCATGAGGCCTGCGTGCGTCCTGCTTTGTCCTTGCCTGACCGCTGGCTGTCTCGTCAGCCAGCAACCTTGCAGGCAGGTAACTAATACTCGCCTGGCCGGCGTAACGATGTTACAGCATCCCCGCTAGGGACTATTCGCCTGGCGGGCGTAACGATGTTCCTGCATCTCTGCTGGCAATACTTTAGACTCTGACAAGAGAGAGAGAGAGAGAGAGAGAGAGAGAGAGAGAGAGAGAGAGAGAGAGAGAGGGTGTCAGAGAGAGTGAGAGAGTGAATGTGTGTGTGCGCACGTGCATGCGTGTGTGTGGAGAGAGTGATTGAGCGAGAAATGGTGAGGGAGTGTGTCAGTGTATGCATTCGTACGTTTATGTGTGAAAGTGAGTGAGGGAGTGTGTGCGTGCATGCATTCATGCGTATGTGTATGTGTGAGAGAGTGTGAGAGAGAGTGTGATTGAGAGAGTGAGTGTGTGTGTGAAGGATTGTGTGTGAGAGAGTGAGAGAGTAAGTGAGTGAATGAGTGAGGAGTGAATGAGTGAGGAGTGAATGAGAGAGAGAGAGTGTGTGTGAGTGAGTGAATGAGTGTTAGAGTGTGTGTGTGTGTGTGTGAGTGAGTGAGAGAGAGAGAGAGAGAGAGAGAGAGAGAGAGAGAGAGAGAGAGAGAGAGAGCGAGAGAGAGAAAGAGAGTAAAAAGAGTGAGTGAGTGCGCTAGGGTAAGTGAAACATTGAGTGATAGCGTGAGGGTGTGTGTCGGTCTGTGTATGAGTGTGAGAAAGAGAGTTAGAGATAAAGTGAATGAAGATGGACAGAGTGAATGAATGGGGGAAATAGTGAGTGTGTGTGTGTGTGAGAGAGAGAGAGAGAGAGAGAGAGAGAGAGAGAGAGAGAGAGAGAGAAAGAGAGAGAGAGAGAGAGAGAGAGAGAGAGAGAGAGAGAGAGAGAGAGAGAGAGAGAGAGAGAGAGAGAGAGAGAGAGAGAGAGAGAGAGAGAGAGAGAGAGAGAGAGAGCTGAGCAGATGCATGTCATGTAATACGCATGTTATGTAACACGCAAATCCATATGTTTGTGTATTCTCATCTGTCATGTTATCAGTTAAATACCATTTGATTTTATCATGTATAATGTAAACTCATGTACATTACTGTAGTTTGAGTGAGAGACAGAATGAGTAAGCGTGAGAGAGAGAGAGAGAGAGAGAGAGAGAGAGAGAGAGAGAGAGAGAGAGAGAGAGAGAGAGAGAGAGAGAGAGAGAGAGAGAGAGAGAGTGTGTGTGTGTGTGGGGGGGGGGGGGGGGGAGCATCACTATTTTTACTTCACACACTGTTTATGTACACATTTTTCTCCATGTTTAACATTTTTATGAGAATGCTCAGACAACTGTCAGTGTATATGTGTGAGTAAAGTGTGGGAGTTTGTTCATACTAGTTTCAATGCTCACATGAGGCATTTTGTATGTGTCTAGATGTGAGGATGTGTGAGTGTGTGTGGAGGATGTGTGTGAGTGTGGGGATATGTGTGGGTGGGGGTGTGTGGGTGGGGGTATGCGTTTGGATGGGTTGAGGTGTGTGGGTGTTTGTGGGTAGTAATATTTGTGGGTGTTGGTGGGATGAGTGGATGGATGTGTGGGGGTGAAAGTAGGGGTGTGGGGGATGTGTGTATGGGTGGAAGATATGTGTATGGGACGGGTGCGGGGGATGTGTGTTTGGATGGGGGATATGTGTGGGTGGGTGGAGATGTGTGGATGGTTTGGGGAAGTATGTGTGGGTAGGGGATTGTGTGGGTGGATTGGGGATGTAAGGGCGGGTGGGGAGAAGTGTATGGTGTGTGGGTTTGGGATATGTGTGCGGTGTGTTGGTGGGGGATGTGCGGATGGGAGGTATGTTTGTGGTGGTATGGGTGAGGATATGTGTGTGGGTGGGGGATAGTTTGTGGTGTGGGGGATGTGTGTGGTGGGTGCGGGGATGTGTGTATGGGCGGGGGATATGTGTGGGTGAGTAGGGGTGTGTGGTGGTTGGGAGAAGTATGTGTGGGTGGTGGGGGTGTGTGGGTGGGAGATGTGTGTGTGGATGGAGAATGTGTGGGTGGGGGTGTATGAGTGGCTTACGGATGTGTAGGTGGGTGAGGGATGTGTATGTGTCGGGGTGGGATGCGTGAGTGGGTGGAGGATGTTTGTGGGTAGGGTATTGTGATTGAGAGATGGTTGGTTGGGGGTGGGTGGGGGTATGTGGGTGCGTAGTGGAGGATGTGTGTGTGAGTGAGTGAGTGTTGGTGGATGGGTGGGATATGCATGTGTGGGTGGGGAGAGGTGTATGGTGTGTTGGTTGGGGGTATTGTGTGGGTGGTGGGTGTGTGGGTGGGGGTATGTGGGGTGGATGGGTAAGGGTATCTGTGTGGGTGTGGGTGGGAATATTGTGTGGTATGTGGGTGGGGGATATGTGTGTGGTGTGTAGGTGGGGATGCATGGTGGTATGTGGGTGTGGGATGTGTTGGTGAGGGATATGTGTGTGGTGTGTGGGTTGGGAATATTGCGTGGTAGAGGATTATTTGATGTGCGGGTGGGGGTGTGTGTGATGGGGGAATTGGGTTAGGGCATGTGTGGGTGGGTGGAGGATGTATGTGAGGGTGGTGGGGTGTGTGTGAGTGGATTGGGGATGTGTAGGTGGTTAGGGAGATGTGTGTGTGTCAGGGTAGGGAGATGTCAGTTGGTGGGAATGTGTGTATGTTTTGGGGATGTGTGAGTGGATTTGCGATGTGTGGGTTGGTGGGGGATGTGTGTGCATGGGTTGGGAATATGTGGTCGATGGAGATGTGGCTGGAGGATGGGTGGTTGGAGGTGTGGGTGGGGGAGAGGATGTGTGGGTTAGGATGTGTATGTAAATGGGCGTGGGATGTTTGGGTTGGTAGGGGATGTTTGTGGGTGGCGAATGTGTTTTGGTTGGGGGAACAGGTGAGGGCAGTGTGTGTGGGTGGGGGATGTGTAGGAGGGGGATGTGTTGGTTGGTGGGGTATGTATGTGTCCCTGGGTGTGTGTGTGTGTGGGTAGGTGGGGTTGTGTATATGGGTGGGGTGATGTATGGGTAGGTGGGAGATGGGCCTCAAAACATGGTAATTTGTCTTGATTATGTTTACATCATTCATTTCACAATATTTATCTTTCTTCCCATGTAAATGTATAATGCTCTTGAAGAACGAAAGACGAGTGATTGGAAGGGCCGAATGTAAGACGGGCCTGCGTGCCCAATTTGTTACCCTTTTAAAATAAAGTTGATTTGATTTGAAAGCTGTCATATTTCTTCACTATGGCAAGGTGTCACACTCTCCCAACAATGAGAGCTGTCATATTCCTTCACTATGACAAGATGTCACACTCTCCCAACAATGAAAGCTGTCATATTCCTTCACTATGGCAAGGTGTCACACTTTCCCAACAATGAAAGCTGTCACATTCCTTCACTATGGCAAGGTGTCACACTCTCCCAACAATGAGAGCTGTCATATTCCTTCACTATGACAAGATGTCACACTCTCCCAACAATGAAAGCTGTCACATTCCTTCACTATGACAAGATGTCACACTTTCCCAACAATGAGAGCTGCCATATTCCTTCACTATGACAAGATGTCACACTCTCCCAACAATGAAAGCTGTCATATTTCTTCACTATGACAAGATGTCACACTTTCCCAACAATGAGAGCTGTCATATTCCTTCAATATGACAAGATGTCACACTCTCCCAACAATGAAAGCTGTCACATTCCTTCACTATGACAAGATGTCACACTTTCCCAACAATGAGAGCTGTCATATTCCTTCACTATGACAAGATGTCACACTCTCCCAACAATGAAAGCTGTCATATTTCTTCACTATGACAAGATGTCACACTCTCCCAACAATGAAAGCTGTCATATTCCTTCACTATGGCAAGATGTCACTCTCTCCCAACAATGAAAGCTGTCACATTCCTTCACTATGGCAAGGTGTCACTCTCTCCCAACAATGAAAGCTGTCACATTCCTTCACTATGGCAAGATGTCCCACTCTCCCAACAATGAAAGCTGTCACATTCCTTCACTATGGCAAGGTGTCACTCTCTCCCAACAATGAAAGCTGTCACATTCCTTCACTATGGCAAGGTGTCACTCTCCAACCAATATAGGTTGTCACATTCTCGCAGCAGTGTCAATAGTCTGATTTTTCCAACAGTGTGACTTGTTATATTCCCCTAACAATGTAAACTGCTACATTTTCCCAACAATGTAAACTGCTACATTCTCCCAACAATTTGATATATCACATTTTCCCAACAATGTAAACAGTTACATTTTCCTAACAATGTAAACATACATTCTTCCAGCCATGCAAACTGTCACATTCTTCCGTCACATGTGTCAACTGATGACCGTGAAAACTGACCAGATTTGTTGGACAAGACCTGCAGCTCTGCTAGGAACTGCGTCAGGCCCAGCTGATGGCCTCTCAGTCTGCTGACCAGAGCTTCCTCATCTGAGCCTGGGGGGTCATGCAACACCTGCAGCAGAACTTCTGTGGCAATATTGTGGAAGTTGATGATGTCATTCAGACCAGCACAGAATCCATTCCTGCAGGCTGCAAGTAAACAAACACAACACAATCATGGTTACAAACACTACACAAGTGCTGCCACAGCCAAACTATAGTTTAGTTTAGTTCAGTTTAGTTTAGTTTAGTCGATGGATCAACATCACAGCACATGAGTGTAACCCATAAGTGCTCTGTTCTCCTCCTAACTCAAACCTGAGTCTGGAGAAACTCAGCTCAGTGCATGAGCTCCGTAGCACCGGCGAGGATCCTGAAATACTTTGGGTAGATTTGTAACTCGAAATTTTGCCCGGGCAGCGCCGTTAGGCTACTCTTTTTTTATTTCCAACTGCCAAGGGATTTTTTACGTACACAACAATACACACGGGCATCTGATCTCACTACTCAGAGACCAGGGAAAATTTATTACTAGAAGTCCACGTGAAAAAAATCCCGGTCCTCACCGGGGCTTGAACCCGGAACCTCCAGCACTTGAGGCGGACACCATACCTCGAGACCACGCGTCTCTACGTCTATCTACCCTCTACGTCACACAAGTACTTATATATCTACTATGTGTGTCACACAAGTACTTATATATCTACCACATAAACCGATCTGTGAACTAGAGTATGCCTATGCAGCATGTGAAGACAGGATTTGGCAGATTGCACAGAAGAAATCATTGATGATTCAACGGCCAAGACGGCATTTACCTGCAAAGCGTTGTGGAACATAATGAGCATGGCAATGTATGTAGAGCGTCCTAATCATCCACTGCACCTATATTCGCCTCCTCGTTGTGACTCGTCTTGCTACTGGATTCAGATGGACTCAGGCAAGAGAGAGTTGCCAATGAAATGCACAACTCTTCCTCACTTTAATCCAATTAATCGCGCAAGTCATTCTTCTTCATCCTCCTGGAACGTCAAGCTTTCTTTGTCCACATTGTCAAAGAACATTTTGAGCCAGCCTTCTAACTCATGGCTCCAAACTTTCAACCCCACTGGATGAAATGAATGAACATCATCATTCTTGATGGAAAAACACCATATCTACTACGTGTGACATACAAGTACTCATGTATCTACTACGTGTGACATACAAGTACTCATGTATCTACTACGTGTTACATACAAGTACTCATGTATCTACTGTGTGTGTCATACAAGTACTCATGTATCTACTACGTGTGACATACAAGTAATTATATGCTGACAGAGTGTAGCTTATGTCTGTCACTCACCAGCTGGTCTCTCAGTCGGCCCACATTCAGAGTTGTCTGTACATGGTAGATCCCCCAGCTCCAGCTGACCCAGCTCTGCCAGCTTCAGATGTTGCCCCTGCACCAAGAGAAAGTCATGCAGGCCGAGTGTCTTCAAGCGCACACTTCCCATGGGACTGCTGTCTAGGTACAGCAGCAGGTAACCTATTTGCAGTGCCATCTGCAGGAATCCACAGTTCATGAATAACAGCACATGACAACATAGGACAAACACATGACAACACATGACAGCACATGACAACATAGGACAAACACATGACAACACATGACAGCACATGACAACATAGGACAAACACTATCAGAACATACAGTTCATGAATAACAGCACATGACAACATAGGACAAACACTATCAGAACATACAGTTCATGAATAACAGCACATGACAACATAGGACAAACACTATCAGAACATACAGTTCATGAATAACAGCACATGACAACATAGGACAAACACTATCAGAACAAACAGTTCATGAATAACAGCACATGACAACATAGGACAAACACTATCAGAACACACAGTTCATGAATAACAGCACATGACAACATAGGACAAAAACATGACAACATAGGACAAACACATGACAACATAGGACAAACACATGACAACATAGGACAAACACATGACAACATAGGACAAACACATGACAACATAGGACAAACACATGACAACATAGGACAAACACATGACAACATAGGACAACATAGGACAAACACTATCAGAACACACAGTTCATGAATAACAGCACATGACAACATAGGACAAACACATGACAACATAGGACAAACACATGACAACATAGGACAACATAGGACAACACATGACAACATAGAACAAACACATGACAACATAGGACAACATAGGACAAACACTATCAGAACACACAGTTCATGAATAACAGCACATGACAACATAGGACAAACACATGACAACATAGGACAAACACATGACAACATAGGACAAACACATGACAACATAGGACAACATAGGACAAACACATGACAACATAGGACAAACACATGACAACATAGGACAAACACTATCAGAACACACAGTTCATGAATAACAGCACATGACAACATAGGACAAACACATGACAACATAGGACAAACACATGACAACATAGGACAACATAGGACAAACACATGACAACATAGGACAAACACATGACAACATAGGACAAACACATGACAACATAGGACAACATAGGACAAACACTATCAGAACACACAGTTCATGAATAACAGCACATGACAACATAGGACAAACACATGACAACATAGGACAAACACATGACAACATAGGACAACATAGGACAACACATGACAACATAGAACAAACACATGACAACATAGGACAAACACTATCAGAACACACAGTTCATGAATAACAGCAAATGACAACATAGGACAAACACATGACAACATAGGACAAACACATGACAACATAGGACAACATAGGACAAACACATGACAACATAGGACAAACACATGACAACATAGGACAACATAGGACAAACACTATCAGAACACACAGTTCATGAATAACAGCACATGACAACATAGGACAAACACATGACAACACATGACAGCACATGACAACATAGGACAAACACATGACAACATAGGACAAACACATGACAACATAGGACAACATAGGACAAACACATGACAACATAGGACAAACACATGACAACATAGGACAAACACATGACAACATAGGACAACATAGGACAAACACTATCAGAACACACAGTTCATGAATAACAGCACATGACAACATAGGACAAACACATGACAACACATGGCAGCACATGACAACATAGGACAAACACATGACAACACATGACAGCACATGACAACATAGGACAAACACTATCAGAACACATCCGTGACACTCAAATGAGTGGACACAAAAGTCACTCAAATGAGTGGACAAACACTGATATCATCATCCTGTACCTTGTCAACTAATGTAAGTGTTAATGTTCCTGCACAGGTCTCAGTCCCTAGAGCTCTGGATGAATTTTGTGGATGATTGTCCTTCATGCCACCATCTTAGTTTCTAGTGCTCCAGATCAACTCTGTGGATGATTGTCCTCCTGCCACCATCTCAGTCCCTAGTGCTCCAGATCAACTCTGTGGATAATTGTCCTCCATGCCACCATCTCAGTCCATCCAGCATCACTGCCTCTCAGTCTGCCTCTGCCATTTATGTCCCACTGATCTGTCCAGTTCTCATATGTTCCAATGCCTGTCTTCTGACTAGGCCTCTTTCTGACAGTTGTACATGTTCTACTTTCATTAGCCTCTTCCAGGCAATCACAGTTCTGATAGCTGTATATAATGTTCTACTTTCATTAACTTCTCTTTGAGCAACAGTTCTTAGTTACTCCGGTAATTCGCAATATTTGTCTCAGGAATACTTACGACTATGTGTTTTAAGTGTTTCAGCTCAAGTAGTATTCATTTATTAACTACATATGATATTCCACTCTGCAGTATGCACCTGATGAGATACAGTGAAATAAGCCAGGCAATAATTCATGTAACATACTGTTTGTTGCTTCTGTTTACATTACATCTCTGTTGCCTCCAAGCCCTTGATCATTTGTTCATGTATGTTTCAAGATTCACTGCCACGCAGCAAAACAGGTTCTATATAACATTTCAGTACTGTCTTTCTGACATTCAATTATAGTGACTTAATAATGAAACAACTGATATAAGTGTTAGTTAGTTAGTTTGTTAGTTAGTCGACAGATCATCCTCATTGCACATCGAACCATTCAGTCCATAAGTGCTTGGATCCCCTCCTCAGCAAATCCGGCAGCGTGTAGCGGCTCACGACACCAGTTCTGTGTTGGTGTATTAATCTTCTTTGGCTTCCTGCGTAATGTTCTTGTTTGGCCACACCTCTTTTAACTTGCTGTTCTCGCAGCCTGACCATGGTTGTAGACTCACAGTTGTAGAAAAATTGGTGGTGGAAAATTGTGAATATCTTGGGTCACTGATTACCAACAATGGTGACACAATGAAAAAAGTTAAAAGACAAATAGCTGTTGCTCTTCAAAGACTAAAACAACTGAATAAATTGTGGAGAGGGACAGACAAAACTATAAAAATCAGATTTTCAAGAGCATGCATCTTTCCCATTGCAACATATGCCTGTGAGACTTGGACACTTACTAAACAAGCTGAACAGCGCATTAAGGCCTTTGAATATAAATGTTATAGATGAGTTCTAAGAATATCTTAGATAAAGAAAAGAACAAATGCATCTATACTTCAAGAGCTGAATATTGAAGAAGGTTGGCTGTTAAAGACGATATAAACAAAGAAACAATAATGGAGGGGCATATACCTGGGAATAGAGGAAGAGGAAGGCCAAAGAGGTGCAGGATGTGGCGGATTATCTCCAGATGGGTGTATCAGACGCAGGACATCTTGCTTACGATCGAAAGGTTTTCCAGAAGGTTGTTATGGGAGCAAAGTTCTGCAAAAGACATGCTACTGAATGAATGAATTAATACAAAAGAGACAGACAACATTCTGGGGTCACATAACGAGGAGTGAGGCACTGAATACATCAGGACATATGATCTGGAAAGATGAGTGGTAACAGTGGCAGAGGCAGACCAAAAGAAGTGATGCTGGATGGACTGAGCAAGTGGTCAGGAGGAATATAATCAGCAAAGTTGACCCAGAACAACAAGGACAAACAAACAAATGAACGAACAGACTTTATTTTCAAAGGGTAACAAATTGGGTACGCAGTCCCGTCTTACATTCAGCCCTTCCAATTAATCATCTTTCATTCATCAATAGAGTATAATACACTCACATAGGAAAAAAACATTGTCAAAGGAATGTTGTAAACATAAACAATGCATATTACTATGTTATGAGAGACAACCCCCACCCACCCACACATCCCCCACCCAACCATATACACATCCCCCCACCCACCCACACACACCCCAGGCACACATACATGCCCCCACCCACACACATTCCCCCACCTACAAATATCTCCCCACCCACACACATATCCTCCACCCATCCCATAACCCACCAACAATCACCCACCCACATATCCTCCTCCACCCACACACCCCCAACCACCCAGCCAAACA
Organism: Cepaea hortensis; assembly: GCA_963921405.1. Lineage (NCBI taxonomy): Eukaryota > Metazoa > Mollusca > Gastropoda > Stylommatophora > Helicidae > Cepaea > Cepaea hortensis. Next base: position 104,525,969 of record OY992890.1, read on the forward strand.
CACATCCCCCACCCAACCATATACACATCCCCCTACCCACATCCCCCACCCAACCATATACACATCCCCCACCCACATCTCCCACCCACCCACACACACCCCAGGCACACATACATGCCCCCACCCATACACATTTCCCCACCTACAAACATCTCCCCACCCACACACATATCCTCCACCCATCCCATAACCCACCAACAATCACCCACCCACATATCCTCCTCCACCCACACACCCCCAACCACCCAGCCAAACACACATCCCCCACCCAACCATATACACATCCCCCCACCCACATCCCCCACCCAACCATATACACATCCCCCCACCCACATCTCCCACCCACCCACACACACCCCAGGCACACATACATGCCCCCACCCACACACATTCCCCCACCTACAAACATCTCCCCACCCACACACATATCCTCCACCCATCCCATAACCCACCAACAATCACCCACCCACATATCCTCCTCCACCCACACACCCCCAACCACCCAGCCAAACACACATCCCCCACCCACACACATATCCCGCACCTACCCACACAAATCCCACACAATCTCCCCCACCCACACACACATCCCCCACCATTTCCCAACCTACTCACCCACCCACACATCCTCCACCAAACCACCCATCCCCCAACCACACATCCCTTAACCCTTTACCGGGCAGACACTCGTCCATTTTTTAGCCCTGAACGGGCAAGATTTTTTCTGGTTCGGTAAAATTTTGGGTTACATTTGTAAAAACATCACAAATAAGGTGTTAGTCAACCGATTTTAGTTAAATAAACAACACAATGAAGAGAAAAGTATGCAGAATATGTTACTCATGTGACTGTTGCCAGTAATCCATATATGAACACAAATATTTACCAAATACAGCATATTGTTTGTGATTTTCAGTCATCTATACAGCAATTTACAAACACATTTTCATAATCATAATCACTTTCTTTAAAGTCCAACTCACGACTGTTAATGCAAAGTGACGCTTTTCACTGATATTTAGTTCCGATTAATAGTCAACTTCGTGCCCTTCAATGTCACTTAAATTGAACCTAGCGAAATCTTGGCTATCACTTGAAGAATCGCCAAAATTCATTTTGAAAAACTAAGCATAAAAACCCCAAAAACTATCAATAAAGTCTGTTCAAATTCATAGTAGTCGCTTGCAAATGGCGGCCACGTTGTCAAGCTATCGGCGAAAGCGAAAGTAGCCGTCGGAAGTATAGGAAAGCTGAGAGATCGCATTTTTACAATGCATAATAGCATCGGCCGCGTTGAGGCAGTCTGCCCGTTTAAGAGATCGGACAGAAATGGACATTCTGCCCGGTAAAGGGTTAACCACACACCCCCACCTATACACACACATCCCCACCCACACACACATCTCCCCACCCATACACACATCCCTCACACACATCCCCACCCACCAACACATCCCCCATCCACACACAGCTCCCACCCGCACACGCCCCCCACCAATACGCACATCCCCCACCAATAAACACATCCCCATACCCATACACTCATCCCCATTACACATCCTACACTCATGTACTTATACCTCAACCACTCTGATCGACAGACAGATCTGTGAAGGTGCAGACACCAACAACAAGGACAGATCTGTGAAGGTGCAGACACCAACAACAAAGACAGATCTGTAAAGGTGCAGACGCCAGCTGGCAGGGCACATGATGATGATGATGATGATGATGATGATGATGATGATGATGATGATGATGATGATGATGATGAGAGATTATCCTTGTTCCCCAAAGTATCACCTGGGCAAAATACATAGAGGGGGAGGTAAAACATATGGAGAAGAGAATTAGAAATAGAATAACATTGGGAGACGTGGACGACACTCTAAGAGATAACAACAGACAGGAGAGCTCGGAGTGAATTGCTGGAGGAAGAGACACCATTCAACATGCTGACTTCAGATGTCATTTACCTTTGTTCTCATCGACCAAGACATATCACTGATGACAGACGGTGTCACACGCATTCCCACCTCAGTGACTATGACAAGACCCTTCTCTGACAGGTGCACGGAAACACGATTACCCCGCAGACAGAAGCCCTTCATGGTGATAACGTTGGTATGCCTGAGGACACTCAGCAAGAGAACCTCTCGCAGCAGTCTTCAATAAACAATATAGCATATGTTATAATGGGCTACAAAAACAATAAAGATACACTATAAATATTATCTTGTGCTACATAAAGATACTCTATAAATGTTATCATGATCTACACAAACAATAAAGATACACTATAAATGTTATCATGATCTACAAAAACAATAAAGATACACAATAAATGTTATCATAATCTACATTTTTTTTTTTGCATATCCTTGACAGGACATTGCAGTCAACACCAGCATTTTTCAGCTGCTATTGATGTCTTGGCAAGATTATATGCTCAGTACTTTGCCATTGCTTTCTGAGCGACCGGCTCATATACCCCCATAAATAACCAACGTGACATGATCACTATCAAATCTCGCACAACTGTGTTACCCACGTGAATATATGGGATTACGGAGAAAGTTGTTAACGCCTTCGCCGGGGAGATCGACCATTATCTACATAAACAATGAAAATACACCATAAATGTTATCATGTGCTACACAAACAATAAAGATACACAATAAATGTTATCATGATCTACACAAATAAAAGATACACAATAAATGGTATCATAATCTACACAAACAATAAAGATACACAATAAATGTGATCATAATCTACATAAACAATAAAGATACACAATAAATGTTATCATGATCTACACAAACAATAAAGATACACAATAACTGTTATCATGTGCTACACAAACAATAAAGATACACAATAAATGTGATCATAATCTACACAAACAATAAAGATACACAATAAATGTGATCATAATCTACACAAACAATAAAGATACACAATAAATGTGATCATAATCTACGTAAACAATAAAGATACACAATAAATGTTATCATGATCTACACAAACAATAAATATACACAATAACTGTTATCATGTGCTACACAAACAATAAAGATACACAATAAATGTGATCATAATCTACACAAACAATAAAGATACACAATAAATGTTATCATAATCTACACAAACAATAAAGATACACAATAAATGTGATCATAATCTACACAAACAATAAAGATACACAATAAATGTTGTCATGATCTACACAAACAATAAAGATACACAATAAATGTTATCATGATCTACACAAACAATAAAGATACCCAATAAATGTTATCATGATCTACACAAACAATAAAGATACACAATAAATGTTGTCATGATCTACACAAACAATAAAGATAATAAATGTTGTCATGATCTACACAAACAATAAAGATACACAATAAATATTGTCATGATCTACACAAACAATAAAGATACACAATAAATGTTGTCATGATCTACACAAACAATAAAGATACCCAATAAATGTTATCATGATCTACACAAACAATAAAGATACACAATAAATGTTATCAAGATCTAAACAAACAATAAAGATACACAATAAATGTTATCATGATCTAAACAAACAATAAAGATACACAATAAATGTGATCATAATCTACACAAACAATAAAGATACACAATAAATGTTATCATGATCTAAACAAACAATAAAGATAATAAATGTTGTCATGATCTACACAAACAATAAAGATACACAATAAATATTGTCATGATCTACACAAACAATAAAGATACCCAATAAATGTTATCATGATCTACACAAACAATAAAGATACACAATAAATGTTGTCATGATCTACACAAACAATAAAGATACACAATAAATGTTATCATGATCTACACAAACAATAAAGATACACAATAAATATTGTCATGATCTACACAAACAATAAAGATACACAATAAATGGTATCATGATCTAAACAAACAATAAAGATAATAAATGTTGTCATGATCTACACAAACAATAAAGATACACAATAAATATTGTCATGATCTACACAAACAATAAAGATACCCAATAAATGTTATCATGATCTACACAAACAATAAAGATACACAATAAATGTTGTCATGATCTACACAAACAATAAAGATACACAATAAATGTTATCATGATCTACACAAACAATAAAGATACACAATAAATGTTGTCATGATCTACACAAACAATAAAGATACACAATAAATGTTATCATGATCTACACAAACAATAAAGATACACAATAAATGTTGTCATGATCTACACAAACAATAAAGATACACAATAAATGTTATCATGATCTACACAAATAATAAAGATAATAAATGTTGTCATGATCTACACAAACAATAAAGGTACACAATAAATGTTATCATGATCTACACAAACAATAAAGATACACAATAAATGGTATCATGATCTTCACAAACAATAAAGATAATAAATGTTATCATGATCTACACAAACAATAAAGATACACGATAAATGTTATCATGATCTACACACACAAAAAAGATACACAATAAATGGTATCATGATCTACACAAACAATAAAGATACACAATAAATGTTATCATGATCTACACAAACAATAAAGATACACAATAAATGTTATCATGATCTACACAAACAATAAAAATACACAATAAATGTTATCATGATCTACACAAACAATAAAGATACACAATAAATGTTGTCATGATCTACACAAACAATAAAGATACACAATAAATGTTATCATGATCTACACAAACAATAAAGATACACAATAAATGTTGTCATGATCTACACAAACAATAAAGATACACAATAAATGTTATCATGATCTACACAAATAATAAAGATAATAAATGTTGTCATGATCTACACAAACAATAAAGGTACACAATAAATGTTATCATGATCTACACAAACAATAAAGATACACAATAAATGTTGTCATGATCTACACAAACAATAAAGATACACAATAAATGTTATCATGATCTACACAAACAATAAAGATAATAAATGTTATCATGATCTACACAAACAATAAAGATACACGATAAATGTTATCATGATCTACACAAACAATAAAGATACACAATAAATGGTATCATGATCTACACAAACAATAAAGATACACAATAAATGTTATCATGATCTACACAAACAATAAAGATACACAATAAATGTTATCATGATCTACACAAACAATAAAAATACACAATGAATGTTATCATGATCTACACAAACAATAAAGATACACAATAAATGTTATCATGATCTACGCAAACAATAAAGATACACAATAAATATTATCATGATCTACACAAACAATAAAGATACACAATAAATGTTATCATGATCTACACAAACAATAAAAATACACAATGAATGTTATCATGATCTACACAAACAATAAAGATACACAATAAATGTTATCATGATCTACACAAACAATAAAGATACACAATAAATGGTGTCATGATATACACAAACAATAAAGATACACAATAAATGTTATCATGATCTACACAAACAATAAAGATACACAATAAATGTTATCATGATCTACACAAACAATAAAGATAATAAATGTTGTCATGATCTACACAAACAATAAAGATACACAATAAATGTTATCATGATCTACACAAACAATAAAGATACACAATAAATGTTGTCATGATCTACACAAACAATAAAGATACACAATAAATGTTATCATGATCTACACAAACAATAAAGATACACAATAAATGTTGTCATGATCTACACAAACAATAAAGATACACAATATATGTTGTCATGATCTACACAAACAATAAAGATACACAATAAATGTTATCATGATCTACACAAACAATAAAGATACACAATAAATGTTATCATGATCTACATTTTTTTTTTTGCATATCCTTGACAGGACATTGCAGTCAACACCAGCATTTTTCAGCTGCTATTGATGTCTTGGCAAGATTATATGCTCAGTACTTTGCCATTGCTTTCTGAGCGACCGGCTCATATACCCCCATAAATAACCAACGTGACATGATCACTATCAAATCTCGCACAACTGTGTTACCCACGTGAATATATGGGATTACGGAGAAAGTTGTTAACGCCTTCGCCGGGGAGATCGACCATGATCTACATAAACAATGAAAATACACCATAAATGTTATCATGTGCTACACAAACAATAAAGATACACTATAAATGTTATCATGCGCTACACCAACAATAAAGAGATACACTATAAATATTATCTTGGCTACCACAATGTCCACTGTTGAATTCAGTTTGGATCTGTGCAAATATCCATCACAGTGTCAGCAATGGCAGTTTTGTGCAGAAGAAAGTAATGAAAGAAACGGCCAATCATCTACCTCCAACAGAAAGTTTCCTAAATAGGTATTCAATCAGAAAGTTTCCTATATGGAAGTTGAATCAAGGTTCTCTTACAGAAGGTCTCCTAAATGCAAGTTGAATCAAGTATCTCCTATAGAAAGTCTCCTAAATGCAAGTTGAATCAAGTATCTCCTATAGAAAGTCTCCTAAATGGAAGTTGAATCAAGGATCTCTTACAGAAAAGTCTCCTAATTAGAAAGTCACATATCTCTTACAGAAAATCTAATTAGAAGTTCAGTCACATATCTCTTACAGAAAATCTAATTACAAGTTCAGTCACATATCTCCTACAGAAAATCTAATTAGAAGTTCAGTCACATATCTCCTACAGAAAATCTAATTACAAGTTCAGTCACATATCTCCTACAGAAAATCTAATTACAAGTTCAGTCACATATCTCTTACAGAAAATCTAATTACAAGTTCAGTCACATATCTCTTACAGAAAATCTAATTACAAGTTCAGTCACATATCTCTTACAGAAAATCTAATTACAAGTTCAGTCACATATCTCTTACAGAAAATCTAATTACAAGTTCAGTCACATATCTCTTACAGAAAATCTAATTAGAAGTTCAGTCACATATCTCTTACAGAAAATCTAATTACAAGTTCAGTCACATATCTCTTACAGAAAATCTAATTACAAGTTCAGTCACATATCTCCTACAGAAAATCTAATTACAAGTTCAGTCACATATCTCCTACAGAAAATCTAATTAGAAGTTCAGTCACATATCTCTTACAGAAAATCTAATTACAAGTTCAGTCACATATCTCTTACAGAAAATCTAATTACAAGTTCAGTCACATATCTCCTACAGAAAATCTAATTACAAGTTCAGTCACATATCTCCTACAGAAAATCTAATTAGAAGTTCAGTCACATATCTCTTACAGAAAATCTAATTACAAGTTCAGTCACATATCTCTTACAGAAAATCTAATTAGAAGCTCAGTCACATATCTCCTACAGAAAATCTAATTAGAAGTTCAGTCACATATCTCCTACAGAAAATCTAATTACAAGTTCAGTCACATATCTCTTACATAAAATCTAATTACAAGTTCAGTCACATATCTCCTACAGAAAATCTAATTAGAAGTTCAGTCACATATCTCCTACAGAAAATCTAATTAGAAGTTCAGTCACATATCTCCTACAGAAAATCTAATTACAAGTTCAGTCACATATCTCCTACAGAAAATCTAATTAGAAGTTCAGTCACATATCTCTTACAGAAAATCTAATTAGAAGTTCAGTCACATATCTCTTACAGAAAATCTAATTAGAAGTTCAGTCACATATCTCTTCCAGAAAATCTAATTAGAAGTTCAGTCACACATCTCTTAGAGAAAGTGTGCTAACTACATGTGAATTCACTGACCTCCAACAGTTCACACGTGATCATCATGGCTCAATATCCCAGTGTCTGCCATCATCTCTCAATAATGGTGATTGCTGTCTATAACACAACATGCATGTGTGTGTGTTTGTGCGAGCATGTGTGAGTGTGTGTATATGCAGTATTTATATGCAGTTCAAGGCTCAGTTTTACATGAAGATATGTTAGTTACCTGTAGTTTCCCATAGCCGCACACCGGTCAGCTTCGTAAACCTGCTTCATGCAAGCAACCTTGGTCTCTCTGTCGGAGGATAGACTTTTCACAACATATGCCAGCTTATCCAGCTGGGATTGACCCCCGATGTTGTTGCTCAAGTGAATGCTGGTTTTGTCCTGACCATTCTCAGATGGGTAGGCCTGTTGGAGAAACGATGAGCCCAGGTCAGAGACGGAACCATCCAACGTTAAGCTGTCAATCTGCTTGCAGCTCATGCTGCTCTCCAGGCCATGATCTATGAGGGTGTACTTCAGATCCAGGGCAACTTCATCTGTTTCTGCAGCTGTTGCCCAGTTTGTGGGATACAGTGTGCGCAAAAATTTCAACAAAGCCACTTTGCTATTATCATCAAGCAATTTTTTCTCTGTCATTTGTTCATTAGGCATTGCATTTGCATATTTCAGATGATTGTGTATCTTGTTACTGTCTAACATATTTGCTTGAAATGAACCCTTAGAAATGCTGTTTTGCTCCAGCTGTTGTCTTGGGAAATTCTTCTGTTCTATTGTGAGCAATGGATTGTGTCTTTGGACAAATGTTGCATGTACGGAATTTTTCTGCTCCATTGTTGGCAATGGATGATGCCTCCGTGGATGTGCTGAATGCATGGAAGTTAACGCTCGATACAGAAGCAAGCAGCAGATGAGAAGGACTGAGAAACCAATAATGGTCACTCGAGTCTTGAGGCGACAGTTTAAGGAAGTACGATGAAACATGGTCCTAGCCCCTGCTACTGACACATATGAACATGCCACATCAACTACATGGTAAATCAATGTCCTTGTTAGATGACTGGTGCCATTTCCTGCAACACAAAACACAACTTAACACACTTTTATAACTAAGAATATATGGGCATCTATAAATAACACTCACATCTATAACCAAGAATATATGGAAATCTATATATAACTCACTACAATCACAAATATATGAACATCTATAAATAACAGATCTACAATCATGAACATAAGGACATCTATAAATAACAGATCTACAATCATGAACATAAGGACATCTATAAATAACAGATCTACAATCATGAACATAAGGACATCTATAAATAACAGATCTACAATCATGAACATAAGGACATCTATAAATAACAAATCTACAATCAAGAATATATGCACATCCATAAATAACACACACATCTACAATCAATCATATATCATCATCATCATCATGTGCCATGTCAATAAGCATAGGCAGTCATATTTCGCCATCTCAGACGATCACCAGAGTCGTGACAAGCTCAGTGTTCTTGTTTTGACCAAGCCATCTAGGTATTTACTTATCTGCCTTCCCCTTGTTCTTTTCCCCTCAATCTTGCCAGTTGTCACTAAGGTCTCCAATTTATTTCTTCTCATAGCATGTCCAAAAAATTGTGACTGTCTATGTCTAATTTATCTAATCAGTTTACGTTTTCATGTGTTTCTTGTAGGACTTGGTCATTGGTTTTTCTGTCTGTCCATGGTTTTCTTTGCATTTTTCTCAGAAACCACATTTCCCCAAAACATCAGATGTTTTTCAGCTTGTATGCTCAGACTGATTTTTGCCTGTGGATTAGCTCTCCCTATTACCAGTGTCCCTTGTCAATAGGCGAACCCACTCTGATATCTGAGGCACTTGTAATTTATATCCCCAAGTCAAGGACAAGAAGTCAACACTTTAGTCCAACAACAGAAATAACTTTTGATATTTAAACACACAAGCCATAGTTGCAGGATTTATTGCCTGGCATGTTTCACAACATCTTGTCAGGTGCATACTGCAGAGTGATATATCATATGAAGTGAATACATGAATTATACTTTGATGAAACAATGAAAACACAATGTTACAGGGATTGTAGAACATCTATTATCCCCACAACACATAGTTACAGGTATTGTGGAACATCTGTTATCTATTATCTATTATCCCCACAACACATAGTTACAGGTATTGTGGAACATCTATTATCTATTATCTATTATCCCCACAACACATAGTTACAGGTATTGTGGAACATCTATTATCTATTATCTAGGGACGCAGAGGTGTTTCCAAGACACCAGGGCCGGGTTATATACTGGCCAAGACCTATTGACACGTCCTCGTCGAGCGTCCTGGGCAACAGGTCCCTTCGGGGTCCTGGCTAAAGTCAGTAGGATCGCCGATTCCTCCGAAGTCGGAGAGTGTCTGCCTGTACGGCGAGGAACCACCAGTCTGCACACCAATAAGCCAGACATGGGACAACGGATACTCACGCAAAACTCTGGTCCTGTATGACATCACACTGATGTTGGACAACAGGATGCCTTCATCCGACATACAGGACTTCGCATTGGAGCTCAAGCCAAAGAACACAAGTAAGCAAGCAAGCATCTATTATCTATTATCCCCACAACACATAGTTACAGGTATTGTGGAACATCTGTTATCTATTATCCCCACAACACATAGTTACAGATATTGTGGAACATCTATTATCCCCACAACACATAGTTACAGGTATTGTGGAACATCTGTTATCTATTATCTATTATCCCCACAACACATAGTTACAGGTATTGTGGAACATCTATTATCTATTATCTATTATCCCCACAACACATAGTTACAGGTATTGTGGAACATCTATTATCCCCACAACACATAGTTACAGGTATTGTGGAACATCTGTTATCTATTATCTATTATCCCCACAACACATAGTTACAGATATTGTGGAACATCTGTTATCTATTATCCCCACAACACATAGTTACAGGTATTGTGGAACATCTATTATCTATTATCTATTATCCCCACAACACATAGTTACAGGTATTGTGGAACATCTATTATCTATTATCTATTATCCCCACAACACATAGTTACAGGTATTGTGGAACATCTATTATCCCCACAACACATAGTTACAGGTATTGTGGAACATCTATTATCTATTATCCCCACAACACATAGTTACAGGTATTGTGGAACATCTATTATCTATTATCTATTATCCCCACAACACATAGTTACAGGTATTGTGGAACATCTGTTATCTATTATCTATTATCCCCACAACACATAGTTACAGGTATTGTGGAACATCTGTTATCTATTATCCCCACAACACATAGTTACAGGTATTGTGGAACATCTATTATCTATTATCCCCACAACACATAGTTACAGGTATTGTGGAACATCTGTTATCTATTATCTATTATCCCCACAACACATAGTTACAGATATTGTGGAACATCTGTTATCTATTATCTATTATCCCCACAACACATAGTTACAGATATTGTGGAACATCTGTTATCTATTATCCCCACAACACATAGTTACAGGTATTGTGGAACATCTATTATCTATTATCCCCACAACACATAGTTACAGGTATTGTGGAACATCTGTTATCTATTATCTATTATCCCCACAACACATAGTTACAGATATTGTGGAACATCTGTTATCTATTATCCCCCAACACATAGTTACAGGTATTGTGGAACATCTGTTATCTATTATCTATTATCCCCACAACACATAGTTACAGATATTGTGGAACATCTGTTATCTATTATCCCCACAACACATAGTTACAGGTATTGTGGAACATCTATTATCTATTATCCCCACAACACATAGTTACAGGTATTGTGGAACATCTGTTATCTATTATCCCCACAACACATAGTTACAGATATTGTGGAACATCTGTTATCTATTATCCCCACAACACATAGTTACAGGTATTGTGGAACATCTATTATCCCCACAACACATAGTTACAGGTATTGTGGAACATCTATTATCTATTATCCCCACAACACATAGTTACAGGTATTGTGGAACATCTATTATCTATTATCTATTATCCCCACAACACATAGTTACAGATATTGTGGAACATCTGTTATCTATTATCTATTATCCCCACAACACATAGTTACAGGTATTGTGGAACATCTATTATCTATTATCTATTATCCCCACAACACATAGTTACAGGTATTGTGGAACATCTATTATCTATTATCTATTATCCCCACAACACATAGTTACAGGTATTGTGGAACATCTATTATCTATTATCCCCACAACACATAGTTACAGGTATTGTGGAACATCTATTATCTATTATCTATTATCCCCACAACACATAGTTACAGGTATTGTGGAACATCTGTTATCTATTATCTATTATCCCCACAACACATAGTTACAGATATTGTGGAACATCTATTATCCCCACAACACATAGTTACAGGTATTGTGGAACATCTGTTATCTATTATCTATTATCCCCACAACACATAGTTACAGATATTGTGGAACATCTATTATCTATTATCTATTATCCCCACAGCACATAGTTACAGGTATTGTGGAACATCTATTATCTATTATCTATTATCCCCACAACACATAGTTACAGGTATTGTGGAACATCTGTTATCTATTATCTATTATCCCCACAACACATAGTTACAGATATTGTGGAACATCTGTTATCTATTATCCCCACAACACATAGTTACAGGTATTGTGGAACATCTATTATCTATTATCTATTATCCCCACAACACATAGTTACAGGTATTGTGGAACATCTATTATCTATTATCCCCACAACACATAGTTACAGGTATTGTGGAACATCTATTATCTATTATCTATTATCCCCACAACACATAGTTACAGGTATTGTGGAACATCTGTTATCTATTATCTATTATCTATTATCCCCACAACACATAGTTACAGGTATTGTGGAACATCTATTATCTATTATCTATTATCCCCACAACACATAGTTACAGGTATTGTGGAACATCTATTATCTATTATCTATTATCCCCACAACACATAGTTACAGGTATTGTGGAACATCTATTATCTATTATCCCCACAACACATAGTTACAGGTATTGTGGAACATCTATTATCTATTATCTATTATCCCCACAACACATAGTTACAGGTATTGTGGAACATCTACTATCTATTATCCCCACAACACATAGTTACAGGTATTGTGGAACATCTATTATCTATTATCTATTATCCCCACAACACATAGTTACAGGTATTGTGGAACATCTATTATCTATTATCCCCACAACACATAGTTACAGGTATTGTGGAACATCTATTATCTATTATCTATTATCCCCACAACACATAGTTACAGGTATTGTGGAACATCTATTATCTATTATCTGTTATCCCCACAACACATAGTTACAGGTATTGTGGAACATCTATTATCTATTATCCCCACAACACATAGTTACAGGTATTGTGGAACATCTATTATCTATTATCCCCACAACACATAGTTACAGGTATTGTGGAACATCTATTATCTATTATCTATTATCCCCACAACACATAGTTACAGGTATTGTGGAACATCTATTATCTATTATCCCCACAACACATAGTTACAGGTATTGTTCAACATCTATTATCCCCACTGTCATTTCAAATTTAACATGAACTCTTTCTGTTTGCATAAAGAAAAATGCAGACAAGAACATCCGGCTGCTGTGGAGGCTGAAGTACAAGTGTTGATTTTCGAGAATTCGCTAGACGGTAACGCGGTCATCTACATAGATGGGTCAGTCGTCCGACATGTGAGAAGCTCATGGGCCTTTACAGCTCGGGCCGGAGGGAGAATTGTGAAGGAGGACTCTGGTGCTTTCACTGAAACCACAAGTAGCCTGACCATGGAAGTCATGGCAGTAAGTAAAGCAATAACATGGCTCGAGACACAGACATTCACTAGGGCTTGTTTCCTCAGCGACTCAATGAACATGATCAAGAGGATAGACGAGGGGTCGATCCGAAGAGAATGGTTGCTGCCTCTGAAGCGGTCTCGGCTGGCAAAGATTAGTTTCATCTTCGTGCCAGGGCATGCGGGAGTACAAGGAAATGAGCGGGCTGACAAGCTCGCAGGTGAGGCTACTGTGGAGGGCGGACGCGCCATGGACCAGGCTGACATTTTGAATGCTTTACGAGAAGTAAGACTTTTGCGAGAACCAAGTGATGACTGTGAATCTACAACAATGGCCAGACTGTGAGAGCAGCAAATTAAAAGAGGGGTGGCCAAACAAGAACACTACGCAGGAAGCCAAAGAAGATTGATAAACCAACACAGAACTGGCGTCGTTAGCCGCTACACGCTGCGGGATTTGCTGAGGAGGGGATCCGAGCACTTATGGACTGAATGGTTCGATGTGCAACGAGGATGATCTGTCGACTAACTAACTAACTAACTAACTAACTGTTTGCATAAAACTGGCTGGAAGTGGCAAATTGCTAATGCCTCGCCATATTTGAGCAATTATTTATTTGTCATCAAATACAGTATACAAAACGTTTTTTCATTGTTCACACTATGCCCATATTTTATGAGGTGTTGAGAAATTTAAGAGGACAGCATTTTACAGCCTTTAGATACAAATACACCTTACCACAAATACCAGAAAGAGGCAGTCATCTTTTTTGGCCACATTATGAGAAAACTATAAAATGTTGTGACATGTGGAAAAGTTTGTGGAAAGAAAGAGGAATACAGTAAGAGTCTTGACAGCTGTGTCCTTGCACAGAAAGGTGTCAGCCCACAAACTGATACATGCTGTCATGTTGGAGATAACACAAGGTGTGCAGAAGCATGATCGTCCAAGCCACTAGGCAAAACAGTAAACACACTAGACCCCCCCCCCCCCCCAGAAGATGAACCACCTGATAACTGATAGTGATACTGAAATGTTTTGCGACGCTTAGGAAACATGTCGAAGTCAATTGGATTGTCAATGACAAAACTAACGTGTGGCAAAATTGTTTGATCACATACACATAATTCAAATAATTGTAATTATGAATATAAACAAATATTAATAAGATTCACATGTATGGTGTATGTCGTGCCATACAATCTGAGGGAATGTGACTGCTAGTGGCTACACTAAACGTGAACATTGGCTACTTCGTGTCATTGGCTCATTGGCCAGGGGGTGGTAGCCACGGGTTATATTGTTGTTGTTGTTATCGCTAAGAACTTACTAAGAAGTCAGCTCAGACTATAAAAATAAACTTGTATCCGGATTTTGGGAAAGAAATAGAAATATTTCCAGCTACGACATCCAACTCATCCACACAGAGTACATCAAACATCTGATGCCGATTCAACACGACAAAAGTAATGCATTCGCGATGACTCAACAACAGAAATGTGTAGACAAACACCAGAGATGAACAACGGTAAACAAACCCGCGGCCCTCCATTGTCTGTCTGCCGTCTGCTGCACGGGCGGAAGTGACCCCCACACCATCATCATCATGTGCCACACCAGCTCAGTTGAGCCGTAACCCACATCACAGCACATGGCACATACCCATTCGGGCTCCGTCCTCATCTTCAACAACCAGCCAAAAGTCCTCATACTAATGGTACCAGCTGCAGTCTGGTTATGTGTCCGTCTGGTCTTGCCGCGGATTACTGAATGTCGGTCAGAACCTCTGGTCACTCCCTGCAGCACCATTCTCACTAGGCTATGAAGATTTATCTGCTATATACACATCATCCCAAAGGACCCTGATTACATCTACCTTATCGTAAACCAATATCCGACCCAACAATGCAGACTCCAGCCACTCTGACAGCATGCTCGTTTTCCAAAGCACTAGTATGCCCCGGAGAAAAGATCAAAGGCATGCTCCTATCGAATTATCAATATCACGGACATGGCTGTGATCGAAATAATAGATGTGTACCAATCAGTGTGAGCGGTCATGGCTCATCATCCAACACAGTCATCAGTCTGGGGTCAGGTCTGTGCCGTGACCTAGATTACGCCATGCCATCCAGGTATGCATATCCTTGACTTCATCTTGCCCTTTAACCATCACGTTGCCACTATGTTTTCAAGTATTTCTCCTCATAAATTTCCCAATAAATAGTGGCCATCTGCGTCTAAATTTTCCAAACATAAGGGTTTTCATCCATTACTTGAAGGCCTGCCTCTTTCGTTTTATTTCAGCCTATGGTATTCTTTTGAATTTTCATCAGAAACATTTCCACTAAATTAGATGTTTCTCAGCTGTCTGTTCTCCTCCCCCCCCCCCCCCCCCATATGGTGCATTCGAGTTTATATATATATATAAATTGTAAAAAGACACAGATTATGGTCGTCACTAGGAAGAACGAAATACCACAGTGTAATATACAAGTAAATGGGAATATTCTTCAACAAGTGAATAGGTACAATTATCTCGGAACAGTAATAACATCTGATGGGAGATGCCTTGAAGAGATTAGAACAAGGATCGCCATGGCAAAAGTAGCCTTTAGCAAGATGAAAAACATACTGACCAATAAAAAGATGTCAATTGAAACGAGAAAAAGAGTGTTGAGATGCTACATAGAACCTGTACTTTTATATGGATGTGAAGCTTGGACAATGAGCAGCCAGGCTGAAAAACATCTGATGGCTGTAGAAATGTGGTTTCTGAGGAAAATGCAAAGAATACCATGGACAGCCAGAAAGACCAATGAACAAGTCCTTCAAGAAACAAATGAAGATCGTAAACTGATCAGAGACATTAGACGTAGACAGTCACAATTTTTTGGGCATGTTATGAGAAGAAATGATTTGGAGAACTTGGTGACAACTGGTAAGATCGAGGGGAACAGACCAAGGGGAAGACCTAGAAACAAGTATCTGGATGGCTTGGCCTTGTGGCATGGTCGAGACAGAAACACGGAACTGATCCACGACTCTGTTGATCGAGTGAGATGGCAGAACATGACCGCCCACGCTTACCGGCATGGCACATGATGGATGGATATATATATATATATATAACACCACACTATATATATATATAGTTTAGATACAGCAATATAAGAAAGAAATAAACGCCGTTGCTGATAACAATGACCTGAACTGACTCAGCTAGCAAAAGCATTCACACGCATGCATACAGAGCGACTCACTGAACACGCCCAAGAAGGTCCAGACTGACCTCATACCACATGAGTTGCTGGACACACTGAGCACGTCACAGTTAGTCCAGCTGACTTTTATCTATGTAATGAGGCTGTCAGGCGTGAAAGGCAACTAGCCAGCCGACTGTTTGGCGGACATGGCGGTGAAGGAAGGAAAGGCAAGGGATGGGCCAGACATCAATGCCGTTAGCGATATTGAACAAACAGATGGCTTGAGGGAAACCTGGGAATCTGCTTCCTTCTTCAGAATGAGGGAGATGGGAGTGAAGCGGGGAGGCGCCAGACATGAGCTTTCTCTCAATGTCACAAGAATGTTGGTTAGTCCACACGGAACTGATGCAGTCAGTTGATGCCACAATGTCAATGTCACAAGATGTCAATGTCACAAGAATGTTGATGAGTCCACACATAACTGATGCGGTCAGTCGATACTCTGGCGGAGATGTTCACAAAGAGATCGGAGCGCCGTTGGAACTGTCAGAAGTTAATGATGATGATCTTCACTAAAAAACAGTGTTGTTTGGTCATATAATGTGAAGCTAAGTATGGACAACGTTGTGACAACTGAAAAGATCAGTAGAAGAGACAGAGATAGTGAAATGATGCTGGATGCATTGAGACGGTGGGATGAAGGAATAGTAATTATTATTATAACCAAAGTGGATCTGGAACACCAATGACCAAAATAGGTGGCAAGACATGAACGCCTATGACTGCTGACCGGTACATGATGAGCACGACGATGAAGATGACGACGATGAAGATGATGATAATGAGGAGAAAGAGAGGATGAATTGGTGAGCGTGTTTCCATCTTGCATTAGGCAAAGTTTGCCATTGCGACTCTTATTCCTATCTGGACATGAGTGTTCCATCAGATGTTACCACAGTTCAGAGAAACTATACTATTGGATTGTTCGATACTGTTTGATTGTTCTATACTATTAGATTGTTCTATACTGTTGGATTATTCTATGCTGTAGATTACTGTTGGATTGTTCTATACTGTTGGATTGTTCTATACTGTTGGATTGTTCTATACTATTGGATTGTTCGATACTGTTGGATTGTTCTATACTGTTGGATTATTCTATGCTGTAGATTACTGTTGGATTGTTCTATCCTGTAGATTACTATTGGATTGTTCTATACTTTAGATTACTGTTGGATTTTTTTATACTGTTGGATTGTTCTGTATTTTAGATTACTGTTGGATTGTTCTATACTGTAGATTACCGTTAGATTGTTATATACTGTAGAGTACTGTTCGGTTGTTCTATACTGTAGAGTAATGTTAGATTGTTCTATACTGTTAAATTCTTCTATACTGTTGATTACTGTTGGATTGTTCTATACTGTTGATTATTGTTGGATTGTTCTATACTGTTGATTACTGTTGGATTGTTCTATAATGTAGATCACTGTTGGATTGTATTATACTATTGTATTATTCTATACTGTTGGATTATTCTATACTGTTGGATTGTTTTATACTATTGTATTATTCTATACTGTTGGATTATTCTATACTGTGGATCACTGTTGGATTGCTCTATACTATTGTATTATTCTATACTGTTGGATTATTCTATACTGTTGGATTGTTCTATACTATTGTATTATTCTATACTGTTGGATTGTTCTATACTATTGTATTATTTTATACTGTTGTATTATTCTATACTGTTGGATTATTCTATACTGTTGGATTGTTCTATACTGTTGTATTATTCTATACTGTTGGATTATTCTATACTGTTGGATTGTTCTATACTATTGTATTATTCAATACTGTTGGATTGTTCTATACTATTGTATTATTCTATACTGTTGTATTATTCTATACTGTTGGATTATTCTAAACTGTTGGATTGTTCTATACTATTGTATTATTCTATACTGTTGAATTATGTAACGGTGTGAAGTATAGAGGACTAACAAGTCTTGGGCGAATACAAATTATCTTTATTGCACATCGATGACAGCTTGATCAATCTTCCTACAACATGGCGTCTTCTCAGTTTCAGGCCCAGATGTTGACTGATTCCTAACAACCAACTACGTCACGACTTGAGCATCTTTCTTCCCATTCCATCCTGATGCTCAAGCGTGCTGTAGTTTTGCCCACCCAATATACCCATACTGCTACACCTTCCTATGTTTTCTAAAGACTTTTTCCTTAAAAAATATTTACTCCCAATCCCCTTACTCTATTCCCCCTCTTTCCTTACCTCTCACAACCCCTCTAATCTTCCCCAAACCAACAAACTATTCGTAACTCTTTTCCCTGTCATATAGTAAACCACTATGAACTTCTTCTTCGTTTCTGACTCTTCATAACATAACATATATTAATTACATATCCTCACTAACATTTAAATCTCAACTTTGTACAATGCATCATAACACATATGGTTTGAAATAAACACTCCTTCTTTTCTTCATAAGCGACCCGCTTAAAATTCCAAACGCTGTACTCTTCTGATACCTACTCCCTATTGTCATCACCAATATCACTTACTAATTCTCTATTTTCAACCTGAGAACACTCGCACATGATAGAAAGACAAAGAATCGGTGCGCACCGGAGATTCAAAGAAGTAGAACTCTTTCTCTCTAAAAAAACCACACTAAGCTAAATCACACACACCTTTACCCCCCTATGTCATTTGAGACTTTATGTAATAAAGTCTAAAACAATTATCTCTTCTACAGTACCACTTATTATGGTAACAGTTTACGCTGCTATCTACAGCATCAAGTACCAACTATCAAAAATATTATTCACTCCTAAATGTCTATATATTACAGACAGTACACAATTAACAAGGTCCATCATCTCTCTAGACCTCTTCCCACTTTATACACATCAGCTCACACTAATCTTCTCTCATACCTCACTCAGAATTCTCTCTTAATTTCGCCGAAAATTTCAGCGACCCCTTAATGTCCATTTATTATGGGCATCTCTACTAAAACCTCTACTTATGCCGTTATCAACAGCAACAATATACTGCCCCTGAACTCATGTCCGTGACCTTCTAACCCCTCACTGCTTGCAATTAACGTTATTCTTTCTCATTCTATATATTACGGACCCTCAAAAACCCCTTGTCATTTTGTCTCCACATTGACAATGTTCATTTCTCATTAACACACTTACAACCCTTTACTATTGTACTGCTATCCACAGTATCTAATTATTCTTAGGAGTCAAACATGGATTCAATTCATGTTTTGTTAATTGCCTGGCGTAGCACGTTACCCACTTCTTCTTCTATAAGCCAGCAATCTAGTGTCTCTTATGAAAGTACACCATGGCTCTTCTGACCCCATGGAAACTATGTTCTAAACTTTCCCCTCATTTACCCCACTGCTATATTCATTAATCTTTTCTTCCCCAATATGGCGTCCAATCCATATATCTTCAATTAATGCTCAGTTAAATTCCCCATAACCATTTTACTTGTGTAGTGACCCCGTCACTTAAGTATGTTTCCACAACTTAACCTCCCAACGCTGACTATCACAGCAATCTTGCTAGTAGAATATACATAAACTTGTTATTCACAAGGAGAATGTGTCTCTCTTCTAGTCCACAGTAGTTTATTACTATTTTCTGAACGAAGGGTTCTAAATAAAGCCCCATGTATTTTCTTTATTCTAGACAAAACCATGTAAATTAAACATAACTTAATTAATTACTATTTAACATACAAAACAGCGAAATAAAATCACAACAGGACATCATACCCCCCCCCCCCCCCCCAAAAAAAAAAAAATAATTTTTTTTACATCATTTATGTTTCCCCACATGTCAATTAAAGGTATGAACTCATTCAAAGAAAAACATATTTTAAAATAATATAACATGTATCCTAATCTATCGTTACCTAATACTACTGGTCTCTTTTACGGACCAATAGTTTGTACGCAAAAGTCCAAGAACACAATAATCCTATTCTAAAATCAAATAATAACAATCATTTTACAGGACCAAATCAAGCAAAAAAAAACATATTATATATGAGGCATTAAAAACTCAACTTCAATAAAAACAACTGTCTTCTCGCTAAAGAGAAGGTTTTCAAAAAATATAATTCACTTAGAATTAACTATTTAACGTAACCCAGCAAGATTGGTCTCTTCTACGAACCAATGTAATACATACCTATTCATTACAACGGCCACTCTTCTAACTGTAATAAAAACGCTCAATGCTAGGCCAATTAACCTGCATTAATCCCCCAAAAAAATATATCTGTGACCTACAGATCAATTCCTAACTTAGAACAATATCTGTTCTCTCAACAAAAGTCACTAATTAATAAATGACCGTCAATCATTGATTCTCTCCCCTCACAATATTCTATCTTTTACCAGACTAACTCCTAACACATCACAATATCTGGAATACCAACCGCTGTAAACTGCAACTCAAATCACTTCACTTACTATCCCAGCATACTACAACTCATCTCTCTACTAAAGGAAACCGTACCTCGACACACTAATTGTTTCCCTTGGATTTGTTCCAAGTATTACTACAACTACTTAATCATTATTACCGTTAACTACGGTATCTCCACCCTCTTACGTCCAACAAAACTTTGTCTATTTACTATAGACCTCTCACCAATACATCTACCTACTGTACCAACGACTAATTCTACTTTTAAATTCCTCGTCTATCCGACGCAACTAATATGCATTCTCCTGCATCAGTACTTCCAACATCTCACCACAACAACTCTAAGCTATCCTCAAGTCTCTCCTAGCGTTCTTGCACCGCGCTGATAATTAAACCAGTCACACTTATCGGAACACGTTCTCCAACATTCATTTAACTAATCTTGTTTACCCCCGTATCTTTCACTCCTCTTCCATTTATCGGGATTCTTACAGAACAGCAACCCACACCACTTATAACTGACAACGGACCTCACTTTCCTCATTTCTCAGTATTAGGCATTCATACTTCCACCTGTCCCTGTCAACAATACTAAACATATCTTATGAAACGTCATTCAGAATGTTAACTCTCTTTCTGTCAACCTGTCATAAATTCCGTCCAAGAACACACATTCCAAACAAAAGACATCACACCTTTCTAATCATGTTCTTTCTATCTCTCAATTTTCATATACTCAGTTACTTTATGCTCCACGTTTTATCAACATCACTTATCAGCCATTCTTCGCATATTCACACGGTATTCGTATTTTATGTTTGCTCAGACAGTGATACCCAATCTCGCTCTTATCTCACGACTACTCTCGCATCGCGACGAACACCTGTTTATCTATACTTATACTCACGCACGTACTAAACGCCTCGTACATGCATGCGGTACTTATCACTTGTCATCATCCTATCCATACTCGGCGCACATATGTTTGTCTACACTTTTACACCTACAAGAACAACGGATTATCAGACAAACTACTTCAACATTCAACAGGACTTTCACAATTCAACTGTTTTCTTATTTCTACTTTTCTCACTCATACTCTCCTTTTCAAAGGTCATAATCTAAGCATTATCTCCTGCAAACTATATCTCTCTTACACACTAACCAGCCCTATCAACGTTCTCTCAAAACAAACCTCATTCCGCTAACCTCGTAACTATCATTCTATACTTCTCCACACAACACTTTCTCAGATTTAATCAGCTCTTCTTTCTCCTCAAGCATGACGTAATTACTTCATCCCGCTCACCAAGAACTCGTATTCTTCAAGCATCAACTTCTACAGTCTTTTACTCTTAATATTCTCGCGTTCAACTGGCTATTTTACACATGATACTCAATTTCTCCTCAATCTATATCTCCTCATCAGACACTCTCGGTTCAGCTGTCAACAATACTATACTTACTTCTCCAACTACCAAGCGAAACTATCTCAGACATCATGTCATAGCTCTGAGTCGAACCATTTCTAGTACGAACATTCATACTTAGTTTATCTCCCTACTAATTCTGTGCTGAATCTACTCTACTTTAATCACTCCAGTTATACATCACTCAACGTGATTAACTCTCTGTATCTATCCATTCCGGACAAAGGACTATTTTTACCTTGTTTACTCTCCCTACATCGCAACTAAACACAAGATATCCTGTATTACGTATCCACGTAAAATATCATTTGCCGTAACTCTCTATCCTCCACAACACAATTGCCTACCTTGTATCATGTGATGCTACACCAAAAAAATTCATCTGCCTATTTTAGACAGCTCATATGTATTTGCTCAAACCTGCTCGTATCGGTTATTTAAATACAACCATGGTCTTACCGATTTCATGAGATTTCTAGCTTTTTCCAGCGAGGCTTCAGCTGTTTGCTGTTTTTGTGTTCCACTTTCTATTAGGCAAACATCTTTCTTTTTGGAAGTATCTTTCTCTCTCTCTCTCTCTCTCTCTCTCTTGGTATTCGTCTCTTAGCCTTCCCTACTTTCTTGTCATATAAACTGGTATCTAGTTCTAAAGAGTCACCAACCAAAACTCTGTCTGTCTGTCCACCAGCAAGCCTACCGTATGAGGAAACATCACGCTTCGAGTCAGGATCTGTTCGTAGTGCAATCCTCTCATGCTCTGAATCATCAGTATCTGTAGTTGTTTCAGCAGCGTAGTATTTACTATAAAATGCGGCGGTAGAGGTAGAAATATCCTCTCCATAACCTGAACTCTCACACCTAATATTTCTACACCATTTAGGGATTAATTTAATGTCTATACCTGAAGAGCTTGACATACCATTCGTCGTACCTTTGTTGACCATCAGACTGTTACTATTTCTTTCCTCAATACTTTTCCTCTTTGGTCTTTTTTCGTCTTTGGTTCTTGTCTGTTTATCTTTCTTAATTTCAACCGTGTTTCCCTTAGTCAAGTGAGTTGGTTTTGACTGAATTTCTATTAAGTCAGTTTGACTTCCCTTCGTTACTTTGCTAGTCGGTTGTACCTGGACTTTTTTCTCTACTGTATTAACTGGTGTCTGCGTGTTTTCTTCTACCACCTCAATCACCTGTGTCTGAGTCTCTCTTTCTTGTCTGACACAAATGACTGAAGATACCTCCTGACTACCCAAAATCTTATCTGTGTTTCCTTCTCTGTTATTCAACTTTGCCACCGAATATCGCAATTGTCTGATCTGGAACCAGTTCTCTCGCAAGGCTTTTGCGTTTTCACTCTTTGAAGGCCAAGACCACCGTTTTCTTTTCTGACCATTACTAATTCCTATATGTTTCTGTGTCTTACTCTTATCTGCTTTCATATGTATATGGTTGACAACTTTAGAACTGTAACCACACCATTTATCATTCCTATTGATCGTTTGCCATCTATTGGGCTTGTCTATACCATAATATCTCCTACCTGTCTCGTGTTCCGTTCGTTCAAGCGTCTGTCTCTTTATCAATTCTATCATAGACGAAATTCTATCTACGTCCATTTTTAAGCCATCCATCAACTCTGTCACACGTCCTAACTTCCTATAAAAGATCTCCATAGTAGCTCACCACGCCTTTATGATATAAAGCCTTGTTGTTTTCAATACGTAGGCAGCTTTCCTATCGCTAGCACCTACTCTGCAAAAGGTTACTCAAAACCAAATCTTTTTTTTTTTAAATTCATCAGGTTTTCAATTCTTCAATTCTATCTTAAAACAAATAATTATACACATATGCCTACCCCTTCCTCTGTATATTCCTTGGTACCTGAAAAAAAACTCGTCCTGAGCTTTACTGAAATAATGTATGTTTCTCTACTGTGCTGTGTTGGGTCTGCCTGTTGTCGTTCCTACCCCCGTCAAAACTTGTGCCAATGAATCTTGTTCCGTCATGCTGAAATATTTACAGTTATTCAAGCAAAAAAACAATCAATACTTATTAATATATAGTCTTAAATTAACCAAAGGATGTTATCTTCCTCCTGAAACTCACTAATTTTCTATCTAATAGAAAAAATTATTTATATTACCCCTTTTCTTATTGAACTAAATTTTCCAATCGAAAATGAAGTCCTTGACGTCTATGCCCTTGTATGCCGAGACTGCGAAGCACGGTATCTGGTACTCGAGTACTTGAACCAGGATCGACAAAGCGGCTTCAGTACTCCGTAAGGATCAAAAATGCTCGACTGGGCTCGATAGGCTCGACTGGGCTCGATAAGACTCCACATGAACAACAACGACGTCGATAAGACAGCGAAGAACGATTGAACGTATCAGCCACCCAGGGACGGGCTCTTGAAATACGGCAAGGAACGATTGAATGTATCAGCCACCCAGGGACGGGCTCTTGAAACACGGCAAGGAACGATTGTGATCAGAGGACAGCACTGGCCAGCCCTCTGAAATCAGCAATGAACGATAGTCAGCTTCTCAAAACAACCGACAGTGTAGAGCAGCGGCTGACTGATTTGACAAAGCGGCTCTCTCACACAACGGAGTCCGGAGATGACTTGACAACGGCTCGATTGTAATGACCTGGCCAGCAAAATTTGACGAAGCGGACTGTGTAACAACGATTTGGCTAGCAGAACTTGACAAGCAGCTGTATAACAATGACCAAGGCCAGCAAAATTTGACGAAGCGGACTGTGTAACAATGACTTGGCTCGTTACTGGGCTATGGCGATCAAATCCATCACTGGACAACGGCGATAAAAAAAAACAGTACTTCAGCCGAACTTGACAAGGAGCTTCGGTCCAAATCAGCACACCCAGAGTAGCGGCGTCAACATTCTGGAGCAAAGATAAAACCTGGCAACGTTCGTTGATCATCCAGTATAGCGTGGAGCAATTATTGTGGCGCTCATCATACAAAAAGAAGCTGACCATCCACTTTGATTATAATCTAACAGCATGCCTTTGATCCAACAAGATAATCTTCAGCTTTGCTTTTTTTTTTTTTTTTTCTTCTTCTGGGAAATCACAACAACTACCTCTGGCTAGGCTTTTAGTCGCTGTGTCTCCCCTAAAATATATTACGTCGTTCCAACGTCGTCAAAGGGCTTCTTAAATTCAGTTGAGTAAATTATAGGTCTATTTACCGCGACAGTCCAAGCACGGATCCTGGTCACGGCACCATTTAATCCTCTGTAACGGTGTGAAGTATAGAGGACTAACAAGTCTTGGGCGAATACAAATTATCTTTATTGCACATCGATGACAGCTTGATCAATCTTCCTACAACATGGCGTCTTCTCAGTTTCAGGCCCAGATGTTGACTGATTCCTAACAACCAACTACGTCACGACTTGAGCATCTTTCTTCCCATTCCATCCTGATGCTCAAGCGTGCTGTAGTTTTGCCCACCCAATATACCCATACTGCTACAATTATTCTATACTGTTGGATTGTTCTATACTATTGTATTATTCTATACTGTTGGATTGTTCTATACTATTGTATTATTCTATACTGTTGGATTGTTCTATACTATTGTATTATTCTATATTGTTGGATTATTCCATACTGTTGGATTGTTCTATACTATTGGATTGTTCCATACTATTGTATTATTCTATACTGTTGGGTTATTCTATACTGTTGTATTATTCTATACTGTTGTATTATTCTATACTATTGTATTATTCTATACTGTTGGATTATTCTATACTATCGTATTATTCTATACTGTTGGATTTTTCTATACTATTGTATTATTCTATACTGTTGGATTGTTCTATACTGTTGGATTGTTCTATACTGTAGATCACTGTTGGGTTGTTCTATACTATTGTATTATTCTATACTGTTGGGTTATTCTATACTGTTGGATTGTTCTATACTATTGTATTATTCTATACTGTTGGATTATTCTATACTCTTGGATTGTTCTATACTGTTGAATTGTTCCATACTGTTTCATTGTTCTATACTGTTGGATTGTTCTATACTGTTAAATTGTTCTATACTGTTGGTTACTGTTGGATTGTTCTATACTGTTGGTTACTGTTGGATTGTTCTATAATGTTGCATTGTACTATAGTGTTGATTACTGTTGGGTTTTTCTATACTGTTGATTACTGTTGGATTGTTCTATATTATTGATTACTGTTGGACTGTTCTTTACTGGGTTTTTTTAACTGTTGGATTGTTCTATACTGTTAAATTGTTCTATAATACTCATTACTGTTTGATTGTCCTATACTATTGATTACTGTTGGATTGTTTATTACTGTTGATTGCTGTTGGATTGTTATGTACTGTTAAATTGTTCTATACTGTTGATTACTGTTGGATTGTTCTATATTGTTGATTACTGTTGGATAGTTCTATACTGTTGATTACTGTTGGGTTGTTCTATACTGTTGGATTGTTCTATATTGTTGTATACTGTTGATTACTGTTGGATTGTTCTATTCTGTAGATTACCGTTGGATTGTTGTATACTGCAGATTACTGTTGGATTGTTCTATATAATTGGATTGTTCAATACTGTTGATTACTGTTGGATTTTTTTATATACTCTTCATTATTGTTAGTTATCTATACTATTGAATTTCTACACTCTTAGTTGTGTACACTGTTGCATTTCTAAACCTTTGGTGTTTCTATACTGTTGGCTTTCTATACTATTGGATTTCTATACTGTTAGATGTCTATACTGTTGAGTATTGTTGGTCTTCTGTAGCCACAAACAGATAATGTTTGTTAGACAAGGTAATCGATATTTTAACAAAATCAGGTGTGCTGATCGATACATAGTTGACATTGAATTTAACAAGGGAGGTAACTTGCAGTTACTGTCATCGTATCATCAAGCTCAGCTGTAATTGTCTAAAGAAGGCCAGATTCAATTTCTTCCTTGCCCCTGGAGCAGCCGTGTCTATACACTAGAACTAACGCCGACTGCAGACAGGCAAGTGCCATCTTTTCTCTGTTCATCGGTGACCCGGCCTCTTGTGTTTCATCATATTACATGTCGTGGGAGATTGAAGGTCTGTCTACACCTGCTGGTCCGTTTGGTCAACACAGAGCACTGAAGGGGTACGGGCGGGGGGGGGGGGGGGGAGGGGGAATTTCAGTTCTGGTCATGAGCTAATGCTGAACACTTTGTTTATCTGAGATTTGTTAACTTTGTGTTGTCATAATCATTGTTTATCTGAGATTTGTTAACTTTGTATTGTCATAATCATTGTTTATCTGAGATTTGTTAACTTTGTGTTGTCATAATCATTGTTTATCTGAGATTTGTTAACTTTGTGTTGTCATAATCATGCCATCTGATGTACAATTATTTTGAATAACGAAGACACAAACAATAGATTGCACGATTTATTGCCTGGCATATTTCGCTGCATCTCGTCAGGTACATAGCCTACTGCAGAAATCACACAACGTAAAGTGAAATAACTAGATAAATCCTTCAATCTGAAATACACATATCCGCACAGTAATGTCGATTGTCTACCACGGTAATTTTAAACTGACTAACATGTCTTTCTGCTTGCACAAGGACGGCTTACGCAGGTTGATCACTATGGCTTCAGCAAACCTTAACAACCGACTACTCTGTGTGTTGAACAACACAAGGAAGGCACTGTCTCTTTTAACCACATGACCACTCTCGAGCACATGTCTCGCGACCGATGAAGCAGGACTGTTCTAGTGTAGTATCTTGTCGGGTGGCTGAAGGCCAAACTGATAGATTTAGAACACCAGTATCGCACAACACCCTTTAAACAGACGTGTCCGCTGACCAACGAACACCTTACTGCCTTAAAAGCGTTAAAGGCTAATAAAACCCTCGTAATATTGAAATCTGACAAAGGGAGTGGTGCAGTACTGATGGACATGTCAGACTACCAGAGAAAAATGAAAAAAATATCAGATGAATCTAAATTCAGGGTACATCAAAAAGTCAACAAGTCTGAGGACCTGGATGCAAAAATGAGGAAAGAGATCCAGTCACTTGTGAATGCGGGTCTCATCAACGAGGCCACTGAAAAAACGACACCGCGTGGCTCCCAAACTCCTCAGATGTACGGTCTACCCAAACTTCACAAGCCCGGCATCCCGCTAAGACCGATCCCGTCCATGGTTAACTCTGCACAACACCGAATGGCAAGATGGCTAGCTGAAATTTTAAAGCCAGTACGACAGTCCTTCGATCCAAGAACACTCAGAGATACATTCGAACTGGTGGAATTATTGGATACTATGGACATAAACAACAAACACATGGCATGCATGGATATTGCCTCCTTATTCACCAACGTTCTATTAGATGAGACTGTGAATATAATAAGTGAACGCATTTGAGACAAACAACTAAAACTAGGCATACCATCAGCTATTCTAGAGAGGCTAATAAAATTATGTACCGCCAACATTCAATTCAACTTTCTAAATACGTCATACTGCCAAATTGACGGAGTGGCCATGGAGAGACCGCTTGGACCTATTCTAGCAGACATCTTCATGGCACATTTAGAAGAAAATAGATCTTCAGACATCAATAGCTTGGCCTTCTATCGTCGTTACGTGGACGATATACTAATTATCACCACAGACGAGCTACAAGCAACGTCGTTCCAGGCCACAATGAACGTGGCACATAAAAACATCTCTCTATCTATGGAACACGAACACATCGAAGCGTTGCCGTTTCTAGATATTCTAATGAGACGTAGAGCAGACGGCACTATTCAAAGATCGGTGTACTGCAAAGAAACATGGACTGGCCACTATTTAAATTTTCAGAGCTTCGCACCTGTCCAGTACACACGGGGCTTAGTACGGACCCTGTTTGACCGTGCTAGGAAGATATGCACCCAGGACACACTGACAGAGGAATTTAAAACTCTGAAGAATGCCTTAAATCTGAATGGTTACTCCACAGGATTTATAAAGCGCCATTGCCAACAGACCAAACCTAAACCAGAAGAAACTACAATCCCGAAACTCAAGTTTTCATCCAGTTAACCTTCCGAGGAGATGACGTAATGCAACGTTTGCAGGACCGGCTCATCACAGCAGTCGGCGAACATTCTGTGCTGCAACTCCTTTTATCAGGCACAAAACCACACCGATACCCATCCCAGCAGTTAAAGAACCTGTAGCTTTGTACACCAAATCGAATTGTATTTACCAATTTACATGTAGGTGCGAGGCCATATACATAGGTAGAACAGAGCGACAGTTACATAACAGAGTGTTGGAACACATTCCGAACTGGGTGGACAAGATACTACACACAGAAGATGGTACCCTAGGCAGGCCGACACACCAGAACAGTCCTGCTTCATCGGTCGTGAGACACGTGCTCGAGAGGGGTTATGTGGTTGGAAGAGACAGTGCCTTCCGTGTGTTGTTCAACACACATAGTAGTCGGTTCTTAAGGTTTGCTGAAGCCATAGTGATCAACCTGCGTAAGCCGGTCTTGTGCAAGCAGAAAGACATGTTAGTCAGTTTAAAATTACCGTGGTAGATAATCGACATTACTGTGCGGATATGTGTATTTCAGATTGAGGGATTTATCTAGTTATTTCACTTTACGTTGTGTGATTTCTGCAGTATGT
Organism: Cepaea hortensis; assembly: GCA_963921405.1. Lineage (NCBI taxonomy): Eukaryota > Metazoa > Mollusca > Gastropoda > Stylommatophora > Helicidae > Cepaea > Cepaea hortensis. The sequence continues at coordinate 104,556,535 of OY992890.1, forward strand.
ACCTGACGAGATGCAGCGAAATATGTCAGGCAATAAATCGTGCAATCTATTGTTTGTGCCTTCGTTATTCAAATTCACGACGGGAAAACATTGTTTTGAATTTCTGAAACGTACAATTATTTGCTTTTTCTATAAATTTATTATATTATAGTAGTAGTAGTAGTAGTAGTAGTAGTAGTAGTAGTAGTAGTAGTAGTAGTAGTAGTAGTAGTAGTAGTAGTAGTAGTAGTAGTAGTAGTAGTAGCGGCGGCGGCGAGGCGGCGGCGGTGGTGGTGGTAGTAGTAGTAGCAGTAGTAGTAGTAGTAGTAGTAGTAGCAGCAGCAGCAGCAGCAGCAGCAGCAGCAGCAGCAGCAGCAGCAGCAGTAGTAGTAGTAGTAGTAGTAGTAGTAGTAGTAGTAGTAGTAGTAGTAGTAGTAGTAGTAGTAGTAGTAGTAGTAGTCGCAGTGGTAGTAGTACTCGTAATACAGGGTGTATTTTTAATGACTGTGCAGTGTTTGAAAATATTGGGGATAATATGTTCCACACATCACAGGGAATTTATATATTGACACAAAGTGAATGTTGACTAAGTGACAGATAGAGTGGCTATGGTTGTGTCTAGGGAAATGTCAGTGTATATGGTATGTTGAACAACCGATCAACCACGATGCATCACAACCAAACAACAGTCAGTGAACAAGCGTTAATTTGCGCACATAATATTCCTTTAATTCTGAATTAACACGGACACACGTAACATATAAATCTAGGAACAATAATTCTCTCAGAATATATCTCCATCTCAATGGAACACTTCGGTTAACACTGCCTCTCAAGGCCTACTAAATCTCGTCCCACACGACAGGTATACTAGCCTCTCTCTAGGCCCGACTCAAAGTAACCCACTCTGGGTCTCGAATTCCACTCACTATCCCTGGAAACCCACAGTGCGGAGTTATCTTCCGAACTCCGTCACTATTCTTGACTTTCTCAGACCACGACCTCTTCATGGTCCGATCTAAATTCCAACTCAGCTCGGAGTCCAAACATCAACTGCCCCCCGTCAATCTTTGTCCCTGTCTTTTAAACCATTCTATGCCCCCTCACAATGATCCACACAAACACCACCTCACTGCTCCAACTGTCTGCCTCACTATTATCCTAGCCAGCTGACCTCTTCTCAGCTCCCCCTTCAATTACTGTCTTCTCATTTTCCCCCTCTGGGGGACTTATTACCCGCCCTATTTTATCTCGTGAACTTGTTCATGTGTCCCCTTGCTCTCCCGGACACTGACCTTAATGTCAATGACCCAGGCATGTGTCATATATGTTTCTGGGGATAATATGCTCAGCACCTCACATAGAATCTGTGTATGTTTCTTGGAATAATATGTTCAGCACCTCACAGATAAACTATGTGTGTTTCTGTGGATAATTTGCTCATCACATCACAGAGAATCTATGTCTGTTTCTGGGGATAATATGTTCATCACCCCACACCGAATCTATGTGTGTTTCTGTGGATCATTTGCTGGCGCATCACAGAGAATCTATGTCTGTTTCTGGGGATAATATGTTCATCACCCCACAGCGAATCTATGTGTGTTTCTGTGGATCATTTGCTGGCGCATCACAGAGAATCTATTTGTGTTTCTGGGGATAATATGTTCAGCGCCTAACAGAGAATCTGTGTGTGTTTCTGTGGATTATTTGATCACCACATCACAGAGAATCTATGTGTGTTTCTGGGGATAATATGTTCAGCATCTCACAGATAATCAGTGTGTGTTTCTGGGGATAATTTGCTCAGCATCTCACAGATAATCAGTGTGTGTTTCTGGGGATAATTTGCTCAGCACATCACAGATAATCAGTGTGTGTTTCTGGGGATAATTTGCTCAGCACATCACAGATAATCAGTGTGTGTTTCTGGGGATAATTTGCTCAGCACATCACAGATAATCAGTGTGTGTTTCCGGGGATAATTTGCTCAGCACATCACAGATAATCAGTGTGTGTTTCCGGGGATAATTTGCTCAGCACATCACAGATAATCAGTGTGTGTTTCTGGGGATAATTTGCTCAGCACATCACAGATAATCAGTGTGTGTTTCTGGGGATAATTTGCTCAGCACATCACAGATAATCAGTGTGTGTTTCTGGGGATAATTTGCTCAGCACATCACAGATAATCAGTGTGTGTTTCTGGGGATAATTTGCTCAGCACATCACAGATAATCAGTGTGTGTTTCTGGGGATAATTTGCTCAGCACATCACAGATAATCAGTGTGTGTTTCTGGGGATAATTTGCTCAGCACATCACAGATAATCAGTGTGTGTTTCTGGGGATAATTTGCTCAGCACATCACAGATAATCAGTGTGTGTTTCTGGGGATAATTTGCTCAGCACATCACAGATAATCAGTGTGTGTTTCTGTGGATAATTTGCTCAGCACATCACAGATAATCAGTGTGTGTTTCTGTGGATAATTTGCTCAGCGCATCACAGATAATCAGTGTGTGTTTCTGGGGATAATTTGCTCAGCGCATCACAGATAATCAGTGTGTGTTTCTGGGGATAATTTGCTCAGCGCATCACAGATAATCAGTGTGTGTTTCTGGGGATAATTTGCTCAGCGCATCACAGATAATCAGTGTGTGTTTCTGGGGATAATTTGCTCAGCGCATCACAGATAATCAGTGTGTGTTTCTGGGGATAATTTGCTCAGCGCATCACAGATAATCAGTGTGTGTTTCTGGGGATAATTTGCTCAGCACATCACAGATAATCAGTGTGTGTTTCTGGGGATAATTTGCTCAGCACATCGCAGATAATCAGTGTGTGTTTCTGGGGATAATTTGCTCAGCACATCGCAGATAATCAGTGTGTGTTTCTGGGGATAATTTGCTCAGCACATCGCAGATAATCAGTGTGTGTTTATGGGGATAATTTTCTCAGCACATCGCAGATAATCAGTGTGTGTTTCTGGGGATAATTTGCTCAGCACATCGCAGATAATCAGTGTGTGTTTCTGGGGATAATTTGCTCAGCACATCGCAGATAATCAGTGTGTGTTTCTGGGGATAATTTGCTCAGCACATCGCAGATAATCAGTGTGTGTTTCTGGGGATAATTTGCTCAGCACATCGCAGATAATCAGTGTGTGTTTCTGGGGATAATTTGCTCAGCACATCGCAGATAATCAGTGTGTGTTTCTGGGGATAATTTGCTCAGCACATCACAGATAATCAGTGTGTGTTTCTGGGGATAATTTGCTCAGCACATCGCAGATAATCTATGTTTCTGCAGAGCACTTCCTCATATTCTTCTTTGGCAGAACTATAACTATGGACTGCTACAGATCAGTAGGAATACTATAGTTTAGTTTAGTCGATGGATCTACATCACGGCATACGGGTGCAACCCATAAGTGCTCTGTTCTCCTCCTAACTGAAACCATGAGACTGGAGAAACTCAGCTCAGTGCACGAACTCCGTAGCACCGGCGAGGATCCTGAAATACTTTGGGTAGATTTTTAACTCGAAATTTTGCCCGGGAAGCGCCGTTAGGCTACTCTTTTTCGATTTCCAACTGCCAAGGGATTTTTTACTTGCGCAACAATACACACGGGCGTCCGATCTCACTACCCAGAGACCAGGGGAAATTACTAGAAGTCCACGAGAAAAAATCCCGGTCATCACCGGGGCTTGAACCCGGGACCTCCAGCACTCGAGGCGGACACCATACCTCGAGACCACGCAGCCCCCTAGTAGGAATACTATTATAGATGTTATGTTGAAGTTACTTCACGCAAACAGCCAGTGATTTATATCTCATTTTTCAGCACACGGAGAATTGTTGCGTTTTGTCACCTGACTGGGATTTGGCACTCCTGACTTGAAAATCTGCCCACGCTATTAGCGGTCTCTAACCAAATGGCCAGGTAAGCATTGCTACTACTTCCCGCCGGAGAGCTACCACAGGGCGATGGGGTCACTCCAGAACCCACTTTCTCTATCACTGATCACTATATGATTTGCCTTATTGTTGTTATTGTGTTGTATTACTATTTTCTGTGGCTTTTCATATTTTACCATTAGTGTCACAAATTTCTTTTGATGCACGGGCTAATGGACATGGAGCAGTGTGTGTGTGTGTGTGTGTGTGTGTGTGTGTGCGTGTGTGCGTGCGTGCGTGTGTGTGTGTGTGTGTGTGTGGATCATGAACTATATTGCAGATATCCTGTTTGGATATGGAGCTGTGTTTGGAACATGAACTGGATTGCAGATGTCCTGCATGAACGCAAGATTGTTCTTCGAATGGGTACTGGCATCTCTGAATCGCACAGTTTTGCATCAGAGCTACCACAGGGATGTACAGTTTTACATGTGCTTCTCAGAGCTACCACAGGAATGTGCGGATTTACGTGTGCTTCTCAGAGCTACCACATGGATGTGCAGTTTTACATGTGCTTCTCAGAGCTACCACAGGGGTGTAGTTTTACATGTGCTTCTCAGAGCTACCACATGGATGTGCAGTTTTATATGTGCTTCTCAGAGCTACCACATGGATGTGCAGTTTTACATGTGCTTCTCAGAGCTACCACAGGGATGTAGTTTTACATGTGCTTCTCAGAGCTACCACAGGGATGTGCAGTTTTACATGTGCTTCTCAGAGCTACCACAGGGATGTGCAGTTTTACATGTGCTTCTCAGAGCTACCACATGGATGTGCAGTTTTACATGTGCTTCTCAGAGCTACCACAGGGATGTAGTTTTACATGTGCTTCTCAGAGCTACCACAGGGATGTGCAGTTTTACATGTGCTTCTCAGAGCTACCACATGGATGTGCAGTTTTACATGTGCTTCTCAGAGCTACCACATGGATGTGCAGTTTTACATGTGCTTCTCAGAGCTACCACAGGATGTGCAGTTTTACATGTGCTTCTCAGAGCTACCACAGGGATGTGCAGTTTTACATGTGCTTCTCAGAGCTACCACAGGGATGTAGTTTTACATGTGCTTCTCAGAGCTACCACAGGGATGTGCAGTTTTACATGTGCTTCTCAGAGCTACCACAGGGATGTGCAGTTTTACATGTGCTTCTCAGAGCTACCACATGGATGTGCAGTTTTACATGTGCTTCTCAGAGCTACCACAGGGATGTAGTTTTACATGTGCTTCTCAGAGCTACCACAGGGATGTGCAGTTTTACATGTGCTTCTCAGAGCTACCACATGGATGTGCAGTTTTACATGTGCTGTGCTTCTCAGAGCTACCACAGGGATGTAGTTTTACATGTGCTTCTCAGAGCTACCACAGGGATGTGCAGTTTTACATGTGCTTCTCAGAGCTACCACAGGGATGTGCAGTTTTACATGTGCTTCTCAGAGCTACCACAGGGATGTGCAGTTTTACATGTGCTTCTCAGAGCTACCACAGGGATGTGCAGTTTTACATGTGCTTCTCAGAGCTACCACAGGGATGTTGTCATATATTTTTGAAGGGAGTGGGAGATCACTGTAGTGCATGCCCCATTTCTAAACAAAGAAGTTGGGCCCCATCCTCTTCTATCTTCAATAAACCCAGAATATGACCCTCGAGTTATCTGCAGGCCTCGTCTTATTTAATTTAGTCTAGGAGATATAGATTATGGCCCTGGTGAGAATAATAAATACCAACTGGGATTCTGCCTCTTCTCCAAAGATTCTTATAGCTCTTGAGTCCCCCTTTTGTTTATCAAATCTGAGGAAAGTCCGGAGAATTCTCTCAGCCTGATTTATGTTAAGAAAGCATGGATATTGAGCAGTTGATAGACCTAGTCTTTCCTCCCCATTTTTAGTATTTCATCCTGATTGAATGATCTCTACTGTACTGGAACTGTGCATCATTTAGTCAACGCCGACCCATTCTTGAAAAACTACTCTACGGAAACGATATTGTAGTCTTGCAAGAAACACAGCTCACCGACGGAACAGTCAATGTTGCGGGATTTCAGGGTTTCTTTAACAGGCGGCACCTCGGACAGGCCATTCTGGTCCGCGACAACATACTAGTGTCTGAGATCGATATGTCCGCCTGGAACAGCGATGCCCTGCAAGTGTAGGCATTAAGAATAATGACACCAGTGCAGCTTGCAATCGTTAACGTCTATGCGCGAAATGGGAAGGTCGACGTGCGACAATGGCAGAGTTTATTCGATATGGATGAAAGGCATATCATCTACTGCGGGGACTTCAATGCCAGAGGCAGTCAATGGGGGAATTGCATCACCAATAGACAGGGAGAAGATTTGGAGGACGCCCTGGCATCTGCTGCCCTAATCTGTCTGAATGATGGGAAGGTCACTAGAATGGCCACTCGACCAGGCGACTCTGACAGCATCATTGACTTGGCTCTGGTGTCGCCCACCATCGCACCAAGGTGCCGGTGGGGCACACTGGGATACCACGACAGTGACCACTACCCTTGTGTCATCCTGATCAAGAAAGACGGGGCCATGAGTCAAAGAAACAAGACTAATGCCTTCCCGTACGACACCACTGGTCAAGACGCCATAAGCAAGATCAGAAGAAGGAAACTAACTTCCTCCCGTAGGAGACAAGAAAGATGGCTGCAGCCACCATGGTGGAATGGAGAGGTCGAGAAGGTGTGGCTGGGAAAGAGGCAGGCTGTCAAAGACTGGCAAAAGGCCAGAAAGGCTAACATGCCACAGGTTGAGTTGGCGAACCTGAAGACTGAGGTCGTTAGGACGACGACTTTATTCAAATCCTGCGCCAAACAGGCCAAGGCCGACAAATGGGACGAGTTCTGCAGGAAGGTGTGCTCCGAGCAATCTCTTACGACATTCTGGCGCCTCCACAAGAGCATGAACGGTGCTGCACAACGTAGGGGTATTCCAGACTTTCAAGGCACAGACCTCGCATGGAAAAAGTCGGATGCGGATAAAGGTAAGGCCCTTCTTGCACGCTACATAGAACAGACTGACCAGAAAGACGAGCCCGCCAGACAGAGGACCACAACAACACTCTCTCAGTTGTGCGAGGGGGTCGGGACAGACGAAGAATGGACAATCACAGTTGAGATATTGCGTGCGATGCTCAAGAAATCACCTAACACCGCCCCAGGCCCAGACGGCATCCGATATGGTGACCTAATGGTGATATCAGATGATGACATGGAAGAACTGGCCAGAGAATTCAACACCAGTATCCAGAGGGGTCAGGTCAAAGAAGAATGGCTACACAGCTACTTGCTGCCGCTGCCAAAACCGAACAAAGACCACTCCAAGATAAGCGGCTACAGAATCATTACGATGCAGAATACTGTTGGCAAGCTACTGGAGAAAATTGTAGCACACAGACTTGCTTGGGACTTGGAACAGCTCGGCTGCTTCCCGCCCACACTTGGAGGATACAGACGCAACAAAGAGTCATGGCTGAATGCGGCGGTCTTTGCTCAAGATGTTTACGAAGGATTTCAGGTCAGAGAAGAGACATGTGCGGCCGCCATAGACTTAGAGGACGCATATAACAGAGTATCTTTCGAGCACTTGATGCAAACCCTCCTCAGACTGAAAGTGCACCCTCACCTTGTACGATGGATAGCTGCAGTTCTACTCCAAAGGAAGGTGGTGCTAAGATGCGGGAGTTGGTCTTCTGAGCCGATAATGATATGTCCAGGATTGCCGCAGGGTTCACCACTGTCACCAGTACTATTCAACGTGTATACGGTGCCGATCACTGAACAACAGTTGGATGGGAGGGGTAGGACTCTTTCATTCGTTGACGACATCCTCGTGTATCGACAGGGTCGAGATAGACAGGCGGTTGCCAACTATATGCAGGGCGAACTAGATCGAATTTCCTCATGGTGTGCTGATGCCGATGCCCTTGTCAACCCTGCAAAGGCAACGGTTACATGGTTCTCACTAAACAACCATATTGTGAAAACAGACCTGCCGGCAGTAAGAATGGATGGGAGCATTCTGAGTAGAACCCAGTCAATGACATATCTTGGCGTGAGGCTTGATCGTAGCCTGTCCTTCAGAGATCATGTCGATTATGTCATAACGAAGGCTCGAAAAGGTTTGGCAGCAATGAGAGTCATGGCGACTGCCAATATCGAGCAAAGACTGCTATTACTTCTGTTCCAAGGACTTGTGCTTTCACGCATCGAGTATGCCCTGGCCATCCTCACTGTCAGCCCTACACAGATTGGAAGACTTGAAAAGGTACAAAACGAAGCCATGCGCATCATTTTGGGCTGCACGAGAGACACCAGGTGTGTAGCAATGAGATACCTCCTTGACTTCCCGACAATGGAACACAGGATCAAGATCTGGAGAGCTCGTGCATACTTAAAAATAAGTGCAGATGAGCAGCACCCTCTGCATGACGCTGTATTCAGAGAAAGGGGTGACAGGCTAAAGAGGGGCAAATCATGGATGGGTCGGGCGGAAGATGTCGTCGGACAGGTCTGCAGTCTTACCAGTATCAACCCCGGCAAGGAATGGGTGCCGGTGCCTCCAGCTTTTAAGTGTACCTTCTCCTGCATTATCACACTCGACAGACGGTGCAGAGAGCAGAACCCTGCCGCTGTCAATGCAGAGGTTAACGCGCTCATCTATGATCACTCAGATAGCCCCGAAGTGCTCATCTATACAGATGGATCTGTTGTAAAGCAGCAGAGAAGTGCGTGGGCATTTACAGCCCGTTCAGCGGGCCGAACCGTTCAAGACTCCAGTGGTGCCCACTCTATGACCACGAGCAGCATGACGATGGAGGTGATGGCAGTTACACAGGCTTTCATATGGCTGGAATCACAGAATTATACCAACGTGTGTGTACTAAGTGATTCAATGAGCATGATTCAGAAGGTCGAAGCTGGATCTGTACGTAGACAGTGGACTGAGTCGCTGCGGAAGTCCGTTGTCCGCAAAGTCACCTTCATCTTCGTCCCGGGACATGCGGGAGTCGAGGGAAATGAACGAGCTGATAAATTGGCTGGCTCTGCACCCCCCTGTAGATGGCCAGCCCATGGATCGTGCCGATGTTATTAACGCCCTTAAAGATATGGCGAGAACAGAGGATTTTGACGCCAGTGATTCCACATCGCTTTCCAGGATGAAAGACCTGGGAGTAAGAATCGGCACAGCCAGACGCGAGAGGTACGTCGGGAAAACAAAGCGCCTCGTCAACCAACACAGAACTGGCACTATTAGCCACCGGACGCTGATGCATATGCTGGGGGGAGGATCTGAGCACCTATGGACATGTCCGGAGTGCAACGAAGATACCCCAACTGATAACTAACTAACTAATAGATCTTGACCACATGATGTACAAATTAAATGGTGAATAACAGATAGGTTGAACTAATAAATCAACATAAGATCAGTGACAGTTAATTATTTATTGAATGGGCCTGTGTCTTCTGGCCTGGTAAATACACTTTCTCTTGTGGTTTGCACAAGATAAATTAGAAAAAATGCATATAGGACCAATGTCACAGACCATCAACAAATAAGCATCAATACATGAGATGTCAATAAGAGTGGAAATATGGTATACATTTGAATGTTGTACATGCTAAGTGTGAAGATGATGAATCTACATTTATGTATCAGTTCTTGAAAACTGAGTGTTGTGTGTTTTCTTTCTAAGAGAGAGATAACCTTATGATTTGGAGGATTAGGATAGGCCTGGGTCCCTTGACTGATAGATCCACTTCAGGTCTGCCCGTGTAGCTCCTCTGAAGGCCTCCCCATACTCTGCTCATGGCCAAGTCATCCTCCATCTCAAGTGCGGTTCATCTCTTTCTCTCTGTGGTCTGGTTTGGTTGTTGGCCAGTTGGTTGCCAGTTGGATGCCAATGGGTTGCCACCAAGAATTCACTGTGTAAAATGCACATAAACATATACAATCCTACCAATACAATATTCTAGTAGTAGGTCAGAAGAAACCTAAATTCCTGAAGTAGGAACTAGTTCCCCCCCCCCCTCTTCTTTTCTCTAAGTTTCCCCTGTTCTTTGTTAGCCTTGAATGATGTGTGAATGAAATAATGTTTGAAAGAGAGTGATAGAAGGGCAGAATGTTAGACGGGCCTGCGTGCCCAATTCTTAACCCTTTGAAAATTAAAGTTTGTTTGTTCGTTCGTTCGTTCTAATCTAGTGTTGGGTTAATATGGGGTGGTCAGAGTTTATCACACTGTGTACGCCTTGTCTCAGTTGGTTCCTGCTGTATGTAAGTTCTCATTGGACCTGGGGTCAGTGAGACGTGTACAGTAAGACAGTGACAAGAGTGAGGAGGTGTCAAGATGCATGTAAATAAATGACATACATTTATAACATTTCTATCACTCAATTGGGTTTGTAGTGTGTATAAATGATTCTCTGTGTTTTCCCAATTAACCAACTCCTTCTTCTTCTTTGTATAATAACTCCCTTCCCATTATCTGTTGTTGTTGTGTTGAGTGTTGGGTGGTGTGGTGTTAAGTGTTGGGTGGTGTGGGGTTGTGTTTTTAAGTTGTGTTGAGTAATGAGTTAAGTTCACTTCTGGTGGTGGAGTTCCGCGAAGCACAACTTTTCTGATGTAATGCAGTTCATAAGTGCCCTTATCTAATTAAATTTTGACACAAATATAAATATTTATTCCATCAAACCCTATGTATTCAATAGATGAAGGAGAAAGGGAAGATTTGATTTCTCTTTCAGCTTTCTAAATTGAAAATAGACATAGATAAGTCTGTTTTAGAACAAGGCACTCATTCTAGTACACGAACTGTCATTTTAGCTGTAGATAGTGATAGCATTTGAAGCAGTGTTTCTGATGAAAGGCACAAGATTGCTTTAGAATCATCACTTCGTACAGTTGTCCAGAATAGAATGTAGTAGTATCATGCACTTCTTAAAGTTAATAATTATCTTTAAGAATATCAGAGATTGCAGTATTCGAAGAGAGTAGTAGATTGTCAGTTCGCCCGGGAATCGGCTCTGCATCGTCAGAATCTACAGTCGATCATTTTACATTTCAGAGGTGTTAATTAATAATAATACATTTCAATTGACATTACAAACACTGGATACCCTTTCTGGATACTTGATAAATCTGGTCATCAGTTTAATCTAAGGAATTACAAGCTCACCTCGGATTCAGACATTCTGCCTTCCCTATTTGAAAATCGGTCACACTAGCTTTCACGTCTGTTCATCAGGCAGTTTGCAGAAAGAGTGCGCGATTAACATATTCTAAGCGGGTTTTCAAATGGAGGCGTTGTCACGTGTCTCTTTTTATCCAATGATCTCTTGTGCCTTGGCTGATGAAATCTTTCCCAGAATTGACGTCATCTGTCACTTATTCAGTTCCAGTTTTGATGGTGCGTTAGTTTTAAGCTCTGGTTTCAGTTTTGAATTTTGCGAAGTCAATTGTTATATATTTTCCCTTCTCTTTGGCGTGCATTCTTGGCAACTGAATAATGGTGGATAGTGGTTATGCCACAGATGTGAAGATTTACATGTGCTTTTCAGAGCTACCACAGGGATGTGAAGATTTACATGTGCTTCTTAGAGCTACCACAGAGATGTAGTTTTACATGTGCTTTTCAGCGTCTACACATAAAGGCACCCGGTATTGGGCGGATATCGGCATTTGCTGATGACACCCTTGTGTATAAACGGGAGAGAAAGGGCAGAAATATCTAAACAACTACAGGCTGCTGTAGACAAAGTCGGTGAGTGGTGCACGGCAACAGGTTCTGTCATCAACCCAGACAAGGCACCCGTTCTGTGGTGTTCTCTGAACAACAGAACTGTCGAGGACGAGGTTCCAGATATTACAACCAATGGCAGTATCATCAATAGAGAGGACACACCCCAGTACCTGGGAACAACCTCTGGCAGAAGCTTGTCCTTCAAGGATCATGTGCGGAAGGGAGTGGAAAGGACCAAGCAGTGACTCTATATCGTAACAGTGAATGGCAGCGACGAATATGGAACACAGAACGTTGTACACATTTGTTTTGCGCTCGCTAGCTTTTGAACTCAAGCGTAGTCCATACACACTATTTATTGTAGTGATGGACTGAATTTTGCGTGGGGATTAGCTTTCCCTATTAACAGTGTCCCTCGCCATCAGGCGAATCTACACTCCGACTTCAGAGGTACTTGTAATTTGCATCCCCAAGTCAAGGACGACAGGTCAACATTATAGTCCAACTGTCTGGTGTAGGGGTTGAACCGCTTACCTCGGTATCCGCACAAAGGATGTTTAAGGACAAGCGTTCTTACCCATTCGGCCATGCTGACCTGCATTGTACACAGTTAAACAGCGCCTGATCGTGTCATTGTATGAGTGTGGTCTGGGAATTCTCACTATATCCACAGCCAGCTGGTGAAGCTAGAACACTCACTATATCCACAGCCAGCTGGTGAAGCTAGAACATTCACTATATCCACAGCCAGCTGATGAAGATAGAACACTCACTATATCCACAGCCAGCTGGTGAAGCTAGAACACTCACTATATCCACAGCCAGCTGGTGAAGCTAGAACACTCACTATATCCACAGCCAGCTGGTGAAGATAGAACACTCACTATATCCCACAGCCAGCTGGTGAAGATAGAACACTCACTATATCCACAGCCAGCTGGTGAAGCTAGAACACTCACTATATCCACAGCCAGCTGGTGAAGCTAGAACACTCACTATATCCCACAGCCAGCTGGTGAAGATAGAACACTCACTATATCCACAGCCAGCTGGTGAAGCTAGAACACTCACTATATCCACAGCCAGCTGGTGAAGCTAGAACACTCACTATATCCACAGCCAGCTGGTGAAGATAGAACACTCACTATATCCACAGCCAGCTGGTGAAGCTAGAACACTCACTATATCCACAGCCAGCTGGTGAAGATAGAACACTCACTATATCCACAGCCAGCTGGTGAAGCTAGAACACTCACTATATCCACAGCCAGCTGGTGAAGCTAGAACACTCACTATATCCACAGCCAGCTGGTGAAGCTAGAACACTCACTATATCCCACAGCCAGCTGGTGAAGATAGAACACTCACTATATCCCACAGCCAGCTGGTGAAGATAGAACACTCACTATATCCACAGCCAGCTGGTGAAGCTAGAACACTCACTATATCCACAGCCAGCTGGTGAAGCTAGAACACTCACTATATCCCACAGCCAGCTGGTGAAGATAGAACACTCACTATATCCACAGCCAGCTGGTGAAGCTAGAACACTCACTATATCCACAGCCAGCTGGTGAAGCTAGAACACTCACTATATCCACAGCCAGCTGGTGAAGCTAGAACACTCACTATATCCACAGCCAGCTGGTGAAGCTAGAACACTCACTATATCCCACAGCCAGCTGGTGAAGATAGAACACTCACTATATCCCACAGCCAGCTGGTGGAGCTAGAACACTCACTATATCCCACAGCCAGCTGGTGAAGATAGAACACTCACTATATCCCACAGCCAGCTGGTGAAGCTAGAACACTCACTATATCCACAGCCAGCTGGTGAAGCTAGAACACTCACTATATCCCACAGCCAGCTGGTGAAGATAGAACACTCACTATATCCCACAGCCAGCTGGTGGAGCTAGAACACTCACTATATCCCACAGCCAGCTGGTGAAGCTAGAACACTCACTATATCCCACAGCCAGCTGGTGAAGATAGAACACTCACTATATCCACAGCCAGCTGGTGAAGCTAGAACACTCACTATATCCACAGCCAGCTGGTGAAGCTAGAATACTCACTATATCCCACAGCCAGCTGGTGAAGATAGAACACTCACTATATCCCACAGCCAGCTGGTGGAGCTAGAACACTCACTATATCCCACAGCCAGCTGGTGAAGATAGAACACTCACTATATCCCACAGCCAGCTGGTGAAGCTAGAACACTCACTATATCCCACAGCCAGCTGGTGAAGCTAGAACACTCACTATATCCCACAGCCAGCTGGTGAAGCTAGAACACTCACTATATCCCACAGCCAGCTGGTGAAGCTAGAACACTCACTATATCCCACAGCCAGCTGGTGAAGATAGAACACTCACTATATCCCACAGCCAGCTGGTGAAGCTAGAACACTCACTATATCCCACAGCCAGCTGGTGAAGATAGAACACTCACTATATCCCACAGCCAGCTGGTGAAGATAGAACACTCACTATATCCCACAGCCAGCTGGTGAAGCTAGAACACTCACTATATCCCACAGCCAGCTGGTGAAGATAGAACACTCACTATATCCCACAGCCAGCTGGTGGAGCTAGAACACTCACTATATCCCACAGCCAGCTGGTGAAGCTAGAACACTCACTATATCCCACAGCCAGCTGGTGAAGATAGAACACTCACTATATCCCACAGCCAGCTGGTGAAGATAGAACACTCACTATATCCCACAACCAGCTGGTGAAGCTAGAACACTCACTATATCCCACAGCCAGCTGGTGAAGATAGAACACTCACTATATCCCACAGCCAGCTGGTGAAGATAGAACACTCACTATATCCCACAGCCAGCTGGTGAAGATAGAACACTCACTATATCCCACAGCCAGCTGGTGAAGCTAGAACACTCACTATATCCCACAGCCAGCTGATGAAGATAGAACACTCACTATATCCCACAGCCAGCTGATGGAGCTAGAACACTCACTATATCCCACAGCCAGCTGGTGAAGCTAGAACACTCACTATATCCCACAGCCAGCTGGTGAAGATAGAACACTCACTATATCCCACAGCCAGCTGGTGAAGATAGAACACTCACTATATCCCACAGCCAGCTGGTGAAGCTAGAACACATATACAATGCGACCAGGCCAGTCATTCTCAGCTGTACAAGGCAAACACCTGTTAAATGTATGCAAGATACTGGCCCTGCCATCCATAGATGAAACCCCCACTCTCAGAGCTCCACATTCTCTGACGGTCTGCTATGTAACCGGACATGTAAACAAATCAGTCCGTTTCACATCCGCTTAGCCTCTAAGTTAAGCAGCACACATTGTCTATTGCACATGGTTCTATCTAGAATGCCTGACCGTGTTTTGTGTTTTTAATTGGTAAAAAGTTTCTATAACGTTTAAATGCAACAGATCTGAACTTCTTCTTTAGTGATTATGAAATTGTCCATGATTCACACATACACATTGTCATGGGAAAGATGCAACTTCTCAAACATGTTATTGTGACTTGTTTACTTGTGAAGTGTCACATGTCCTTATACAATATGGCCTACATATTTTACATAGGCCATACATGGCCTATGGATGCGTACAATAGAGTTGTATATAGGCAGGGGAGATATAGGGAGCAAACAGCCCAGGATCTACAGGCGACAGTAGACAAAGTGATTGACTGGTGCACTGAAATGGGTGCTGTCATCCACCCGGAAAAGGCAGCTGTTTTGTGGTGCTCTCTGGACAACAGGATTGTGAGAGCTGATGTCCCAAGCCTCACGATAGATGGTAGAAGCATCGACAGAGAGAACAAACTGAAGTATCTGGAAATCACATTTGACAGGAGCCTGTCCTTCAAGGACCATGTGGAGACGGTTGTGACAAGGTCTCAAAAGGGACTCCATGCACTTAAAACTATGGCTGCAATGGACACAGAGCAGAAAATGCTTTTCACACTATACCAGCACTTGATCCTCTCAGTGATTGATTATGGACTAGGAATGCTCACTGTCTCAAAGAGTCAGCTGGTGAAATTAGAGCGCATACAGAACGAAGCGATGCGAGTCATTCTGGGATGCACCAGAGACACCCCAGTTGTGTGTATGCGTTACATCCTTGGTTTGCCGTCTGTTGCAGGTAGGCTCAAGGTGATGCAGGCGAAGGCATACCTCAGAGTGGCTGCAGACACAGATCACCCGTTGCACGAGGCGCGTAACGCCGTTAAGGGTTAGCGACTGATAAGAGGGAAATCATGGATGGCTCAGGCAGGTGTGCCCCTTGGAGAACATTAGGCGAGGAGAGGAGTGGGTCAGAGTGTCAGCGGAGCAGTCAGACTTGTGCAGAGTTATAATCACATTGAGCCGGGAGTGCAGGGAGTGGCCAGCAGGGGTTACAGAAGTGGAAATTCAGGATAATGCTCGCTCGGGTGATGTGATTATCTACACAGATGGGTCGGTGTTGAGAGGTAGGAGAAGAGCCAGGGGGTTCTTAGCAAAAGCCAATGGTCGACGTTTGGTGCAGGAGAGCCTGGCATATGATATCACAACATCTAGCTTAAGAATGGAGGTGGAGGCGGTCAGTGCAGCTTTCCGCTGGATGGAGAATACGATACACACATACATCATGATTGTAACTGACTCAGAAAGCATGCTGAGTAGTGTGAAGACAGGCAAGCTTTGTGCAGAGTGGCTTGCTTCGCTTCGGAAGTCACGGGTGACAAGCATCGTCTGGATCTTTTCTCCGGGGCATGCTGGCGTGCTGGGGAATTAACAGGCGGACAGATTGGCTGGCTCGGCAAAACTTGGTGGAGTATTGATGCATGACAAAGCAGATGTGGTTGCGACCTTGTGGGAGCATGTGTACATCTCGGAGGAGCAAATGGATCACCATGGTCTGGCAAGAATGCGACAGCGAGGGGTGACGAGGGGATCTGGCCGACATTCAACGCTCAGAGGAAAGGCGAGACGGACATATAATCAGATTGCTACTGGTACTATTAGTGTTTGAACTCTTCGCTGGCTGCTGAGGATGGGGACGGAGCGCTTATGGGAATGCCCCGAATGCTGTGATGTCGGTTCCTAAATCAATCAATCAATCAATCAAATACAATATGGCCTCTGTACTCCTATGGCAAGTCTACACGTCACGTGTGTTGAAAGGTCCCCATTTGTTTACATGTGGAGCCAAGATATTCACAGTTTGGCATTTTAGGTTTTCTTTGTTGATTATGTTTGACAGGCATGTAGTTATGTCTGTGGGCATAACATTGTTTCTTTAAAGTTGAGAAAAACGATTTTGATTTTCACTGTGTATCTGGACAGACAGGCTCACCAATTTTAGTCCCATAACACTGTCTGGGAGGAGGACCGAGTCATTCTGCAATTGGATTCCCGCAAATTATGAATCATCATTGTGTCTGGTTTCATCATGTGTGGCTTTTCTCGCTACATTTCCTGCATAAATGCTAGACATGTACTGGAAGAGAATACACGTCTTTGAACCCCCCCCCCCCCCCCCCCAACCTGTTTACTTAGCAACATTGCAGCTGCTTGTTGATCGTGATATAATGATTGAATTAAGTGGGTCACATGTGAAGAAAACCCCGCGTCTCTCATGGTGTACCACAATTTTTGATGTCGAAGGCTGTCGTCTTGAAATTAAGTATGGAGATCTATATTGCACTTTCTGCGTTTCTCAAAGATGGTTCTCATGTTTAAGACACCATAACTATTATGAATAAGTGATGACATGTTGTCTGCCACCATGTGATAGACATTATCGGATCACGAGCTGTTGTCTCTGATTTCAGGTGTCACAGAAAGGGCACAGAGCGCAGTCTGAGGCGAGTTCTGCCGAGGAGCATCCTCTTGTGGACCTCGTGCATGCTGGCCCTGCTGGCGACGGCCTGCTATCTTATATACAAGCCAGCATATCCTCTAGACCCGCAGACACAAACATTCCCGCTCAACCAGTTAGAGCGCGGCTATGTGTCCAGGAGGACAGCTCTCCAGCACATGAACAACTTCCTGAGGCAACTCATGGTTCACCAACAGTCAACCACATCGTTAGATGGAGACCGGCTTCGAATAAACCAATCAGAATTCTCAACACAAGACTCCAGAGACCTGGAAACATTACAATCCCTGGGGCTGAGGACATCCCACACACAGCTGGACATGCTGTTGCGAACGGATGTAGCAGCAGACAAGGTGGGTCAACAGGGTGGATCGTTGAATAGAAGCAACAACTTCAGCCCACAGTTTGTCACTCACAGATTTTGTTACGCCACATCAAAGACTCCACAAGGCAATCACCGCCAGGGGGATCCCTCCTTTTGTGCACGACTAACCAGCTTACTTAACGACGTTCAGCGTGGTACTCAACCTTCGCTGCTGACTGTGTTCACCTGGATCCCCGACCCACTTTACGACCCCAGTAAACTTCGAAGGCGCGTTCTATTTGAGAACTGGTCCCTGTTGCGTCCAGTCGTCCAACCGGTTCTGTTCACAGACAGTCGCGTCTATATGGCTCTAGCCAACACCTACGACTGGCCGTGTCTGCCTGTGACCAGTTACAGCCCAGAGGGAGTCCCCATCTTCAGGGACATGGCCAGCGCTGCTGCTGGCATGTTCAACTCTACGTTTTATGGGTACGTTCGAGCCACAACAACATTTGATGCTTCGCTTGTGGAGACGCTGCTCAAGGTCAAGGAAGTCTATGTGGACAAATTCTCAGGCAACTGGACACGACTAACGGGCGCACACCTAGATAATGTACACAGCAGTGACTCGATGAAGCCGGTCCTTATCTACGGCAGATCTCTTAGAGCCAACAAGCTGGGTTCCATGAAAAGTCTTGAGTACCTGAGCCAAGCCATCAACACAACTGAAGGTCACGCTTGGCCGGAGAGAAAGGATGCGCAGACCTACTTCTTCTACTCAAACTTGCACTTCTCGGACATTCCAGATTTGATCGTAGACGATAAATACTTGACCTCGCAACTAGTGTCCAGATCCTTGGCCTTAGGTCACTTGGTGGTGGACTCCAGCGCTACCCTGTTCGCCGCCCACATCGTCAGAGGCGTCACCACATCGGAATGGGGACGCGAATACCTGCGGGCCAAGCCACGTGACCCCAACTACAACAGGCGATTGGGCAGTCAATACTTCCAGTCTCAGGGCATGGCCAGACCAGGCAAGCGGCTCAATGAAGTGGCCACAAGGTTTTCCAGCAGTGGGCAGGTTTTTATTGATGTCAGATCTGGAGAACGTGTTTCCAATTAATCATTACAAGATGTCAGATCTGGAGAACGTGTTTCAAATTAATCATTACAAGATGTCAGATCTGGAGAACGTGTTTCAAATTAATCATTACAAGATGTCAGATCTGGAGAACGTGTTTCAAATTAATCATTACAAGATGTCAGATCTGGAGAACGTGTTTCAAATTAATCATTACAAGATGTCAGATCTGGAGAACGTGTTTCAAATTAATCATTACAAGATGTCAGATCTGGAGAACGTGTTTCAAATTAATCATTACAAGATGTCAGATCTGGAGAACGTGTTTCAAATTAATCATTACAAGATGTCAGATCTGGAGAACGTGTTTCAAATTAATCATTACAAGATGTCAGATCTGGAGAACGTGTTTCAAATTAATCATGACAAGATGTCCCCCCTGGCACCGTAGAATTGAGTTGTTTACAATGTTCCTCCTGTCACATGAACGCATGTTAGTTATTGTTGGCATATCCATGATATTGTATTATTTATTATCTTTTAATTGTATATTAGCCAGTCTCCCTGGCCTAGGCGTTTAACGTCTTTCTCCGTAATTCCGTATACTCTCGTGAGTAACGTGACGTGCGCGAGAATCGGTAGCGGTTCTCTCCGCGTCGGTAACTTACGGGGTATGAGAGCCGGTCGCTCAGAAAGCAAAGGCACACTACTGAGCGTAACCTTGCCAAGAAATCAACAATCAGCTGAAAGATGCAGATGTTGACAGCGATATCCTGTAAAGGATATGCCAACCCAAAAAAAAAATGTATATTAATACAACTTATGTGAGAAAAGATGAAAAATTATACACAACAAGAATGATCAACTACGTACGAAGTAAAAGATTAGTCAAGTAAGTACGAAGTATATCTGTATATTCCATTTAAATACAACAAGATTAGTCAAGTAAGTACGAAGTGTAGTATACCCTAATTATGCACAACAAGATTAGTCAAGTAAGTACGAAGTATATCTGTATATTCCATTTAAATACAACAAGATTAGTCAAGTAAGTACGAAGTGTAGTATACCCTAATTATGCACAACAAGATTAGTCAAGTAAGTACGAAGTATATCTGTATATTCCATTTAAATACAACAAGATTAGTCAAGTAAGTACGAAGTGTAGTATACCCTAATTATGCACAACAAGATTAGTCAAGTAAGTACGAAGTATATCTGTATATTCCATTTAAATACAACAAGATTAGTCAAGTAAGTACGAAGTGTAGTATACCCTAATTATGCACAACAAGATTAGTCAAGTAAGTACGAAGTATATCTGTATATTCCATTTAAATACAACAAGATTAGTCAAGTAAGTACGAAGTGTAGTATACCCTAATTATGCACAACAAGATTAGTCAAGTAAGTACGAAGTATATCTATACATTCCAATTAAATACAACAAGAATAGTCAACTAAGAACGAAGTGTAGTATACCCTAATTATAACCAAGGAGGGTTGAACGGGATATTTAAAAGTAATAATACATTGTTGTTGGCAGTTTCTGTTCTCTTTGTGCCTCCACACTTTCTTCGTGAGTGTCCATCGTCCTGTGCTGTCGTGTCAGAAATGACTGGATATTGTTTCGTAGTCACAAACTATGGATGAAGATTCATGAGAATTTGATCTGGCAGTAATTTACAAACATATACGCTTTAAAATATGTGTGTGTGTGTGCACGCACGCACACACAAACTAAACATGACACCGTGAGGAATACGCTCACACAGATGGCTCCACTAAACAATGTAATCAGAACAGGGAACACACTCAACGGACCATACAGTGACCCCACTAAACAATGTAATCAGAACAAGAACATATACCTCAGACAATACAGTGACAACACTAAACAATGTAATCAGAACGGGAACATACCTGGGACAATACAGTGACAACACTAAACAATGTTATCAGAACGGGAACATACCTGGGACAATACAGTGACAACACTAAACAATGTTATCAGAACGGGAACATACCTGGGACAATACAGTGACAACACTAAACAATGTAATCAGAACGGAAACATACCTGGGACGATACAGTGACAACACTAAACAATGTAATCAGAACGGGAACATACCTGGGACAATACAGTGACAACACTAAACAATGTTATCAGAACGGGAACATACCTGGGACAATACAGTGACAACACTAAACAATGTTATCAGAACGGGAACATACCTGGGACAATACAGTGACAACACTAAACAATGTTATCAGAACGGGAACATACCTGGGACAATACAGTGACAACACTAAACAATGTTATCAGAACGGGAACATACCTGGGACAATACAGTGACAACACTAAACAATGTAATCAGAACAGGGAACACACTCAACGGACCAATGCAATTAAAACGGGGATCACGGTATTTTCCAACTGTTTACGTTGAAGTAAAGACCTTACTAATTTGGTGTTTTTCAATTGTTTACAGTTAAATAAAGATCTTATTTAGTTCGTCCAACTGTTTCCGTTGAAGTAAAGACCTTACAACTTTGTGTTTTTCAATTGTTTACATTAAATTAAAGACCTTAAAACTTAGTGTTTTCCAAGTGTTTACATTGAAATAAAGATCTTATTTAGTTCGTCCAACTGTTTGCGTCGAAGTAAAGACCTTGCAACTTGGTGTTTTTCAACTGTTTACATTGAAGTAAAGACCTTACAACCATGTGTTTTCCAAATGTTTACATTGTTGTAAAGACCTTACTTTGTTTTTCCAACTGTTGTCAATCAGATAGCGGTAAGAACAATTAGTAGTGTGACTCTTCGCTGGCTGTTGAATGAGGGGACGGAGCGCGTATAGGAATGTCCTGAGTACATTGATCTCGGTTCTTAGCTCAACTCAACTCAACGCAACTCAATTCCAACAGTTTACACGTGGTGTTTGCGAGCCTTTTGCAATGATGTAAAGACAATGTTGAAAATTCCGGAAAATGCTTATCTACATCCCCAAGCTCACTCTCTCTCTCTCTCTCTCTCTCTCTCTCTCTCTCTCTCTCTCTCTCTCTCTCTCTCTCTCTCTCTCTCTCTCTCTCTCTCTCTCTCTCTCTCTCTCTTAGCATACTCTGCCGCTAAGCTGTGGAACAATCTTCCACAAGAAATCAAAGACACCACCAATCATTATACATGCATTCGCAACCTGTTTGAACACTACCTCAGTACAGATTACATTCCCCCATAAACAATAACACAAAAAGACAATAATGGTAACTTATCTCAAACGACAACTAGCCAAAAAACATTCCCTTATGTATGGCACGTTATACCCTCCTTAGGTATTTATAATGCCCATGTTAAACACTGCCCCAGTGAGTCATTTATTATTGATTATTTTTCATGCGTTTTAATGCTATTGTTCTTTTGTTGTCAAAATTTGCTTCATAAGAGATGTTGAATGAAAAAATGTTTGAGAGGAAATAGAGAAGAAGGGCAAAATGTCAGACGGGCCTGCGTGCCCAATTCTTAACCCTTTGAAAATAAAGACTTTCGATCGTTCGTTCATTCGTTCATTCGTTCTCTCTCTCTCTCTCTCTCTCTCTCTCTCTCTCTCTCTCTCTCTCTCTTTCTCTCTCTCTCTCTCTCTCACACACACACACACACACACACACACACATATACATTCACACACTAACATTCACACACATACATTTACACACACATTCACACACATACTTTCTTTCTTTCTTTCTTTCTTTCGTTCTAACAAACACGCGCACACACAGACTACATCAGATCTGGTGTCTAACCATCTGCCTATCGAACCGTCAGTACGTCTCCGTGTATCACCAATCCTATTCTCGATTCCACCATTGACTCTGCCATCTGTGTGTGCCAGATAATGTCAGATATGTGCCCAGTTGTTGTCCCCTATGCCTGTCTGAAGTGTGTGCCAGAGAGTGTCAGATATGTGCCGAGTTGTTGTCTCCTATGCCTGTCTGAAATGAGTGTAAGATAGGTGCCCAGTTGTCCTCTATGCCTGTCTGAAGTGTGTGCTAGAGAGTGCCAGATATGTGCCGAGTTGTTGCCCCCTATACCTGTCTGAAGGCAGTGAGCAATTGTAACACGTAGTTTTATTGACTTCACGCTTGACTGGAGATCAAAGTCTTATCTGTTTCCCCGCGCAATCACGCATGAACCGCACAGACATAGGCAATCAATACGCGGTAAAATAATCGATAATACAACAGTCGCACGATCGGCTGATACAGGCCACACGAGATAGCGATCACACCAGGCAGTCGTTTTACACCTGCCAGTTTTTAATGTTCCTCATTTGCATGTTAACCGAATCAATGTCACGCCGCCGCCACCCCTCGCCCTGCACTGACTTTGACCATGTTTTCTTCAACCCCTGACAGCGACAAAATACGACCTGTCTCATAGACAGCCCACACGTCAGCTCGGAGTATCACTGACTATCTGGCTCTTGTTGACAGTCCATGTGCACACGTCGCTCGGAGTATCACTGGCTGCCTGGTTCTTGTTGACAGCCCATGTACACACGTCACTCGGAGTGTCACTAACTGCCTGGTTCTTGTTGACAGTCCATGTGCACACATCGCTCGGAGTGTCACTGACTACCTGGTTCTTGTAGACAGCCCATGTACACACGTCGCTCGGAGTGTCACTGACTATCTGGCTCTTGTAGACAGCCCATGTACACACATCGCTCGGAGTGTCACTGACTATCTGGTTCTTGTAGACAGCCCATGTACACACATCGCTCGGAGTGTCACTGACTACCTGGTTCTTGTAGACAGCCCATGTACACACGTCGCTCGGAGTGTCACTAACTGCCTGGTTCTTGTTGACAGTCCATGTACACACGTCGCTCGGAGTATCACTGGCTGCCTGGTTCTTGTTGACAGTCCATGTACACACGTCGCTCAGAGTATCACTGACTGCCTGGTTCTTGTTGACAGTCCATGTACACACGTCACTCGGAGTGTCACTGACTGCCGGGTTCTTGTTGACAGCCCACACGTCGCTCGGAGTGTCACTGACTGCCGGGTTCTTGTTGACAGCCCACACGTCGCTCGGAGTGTCACTGACTGACTGCCTGGTGTGATTTTCCGGAGACTGGGTAAGTTTGTCGTTGTACATCTTCTGTGTTTCCCATCTTACCACCCACTTGGCTTGAAGACTATTGACATACAATAGCCACAACCCCTGATGGGGCCCCGACCCAGCTGGGTCAGTCCGCAATCAGTCTGTGCGTGCTGTGCCTCTTGGTGACCCTGTTGTATCCCAGCATGCCATTCGCACATGTGACGTTCTAGTACCAGTCTCGATATAAAATAACACAAACTAATGCAGCTTTTTTTCATATCATGTTTACAGGACATCGCTGTCAACACCAGCTTTTTACTGCTGTTGTTGATGTATGGTAATTTTACGTTCAGTAGTTTGCCATTGATTTCTGAACGACCGGCTCGCATACCAACTCGTTAAAACCCAGCGCAACGCGGTCTGCTGCCAAACAGGTCGCAGCTGTGTTTCGAACGCGGGTAAGTAGGCTTACGAATCGCGTCCGAAAACTCTTTGCCATGGAGACCTATAATGCGGCTTTACCGAACATAATTACGAAACAATACAAAGACGTTGCAGCGACTAGCCTTCATCAGCAAACAAATGCATACACAAAACACAACATAAAATGACAGAGAAAATCTTCTAGTGACTATATTACGGCATAAGAAGTCACTGGAGTGTCGTCGCAATGTCTTTGTATTGTGTCGTAATTATGTTCTGTAAAGCTGCATTGAGTGGCACCTTGCAGTCTTGACAGACCAAAGTATGTGAGTTGGAATGTGGCCACAATTCCATCACAATGCCTGGGCAGAGCTTCAGAGAAATATGTGGTGCCCAAACGACCTGTCCCCTCTCTCGGCCTTGCCTCGTGTTTTCCAGCTGCATTACTTTGTGTTATTTTATATAGTTTACATTTCCGCGCTTTACCTCAGTTCCTCTAATTATATTCATTAGTACCAGCCTCACACATCTTTCTGCTTTCTGAGCTGGGAAAGAGGAGGTGGGATCAATCAACAGAGTTCCATCGCAGATGATTCCTATTCTAGGGGTCCGATGAACATAAAAAAAAGTACCATGGCTCGAGGATAATCTCACTGCGATCAATGAACATAAACAGTATCAAGTCTCGGGGTTGACCTCACTGCAATCAATGAATAGGATATACTTGTATAAAAGCTATTCACATGTTTGGGTAGGTGGAATGCATGTGTAAATGTTGTTCGCGTATTTGGATACGGAGAAAAATTGTATAACTGTTGTTTACGTGTCTAGGTATAGGAAATGCTTGTATAAACGTTGTTCACATGTTTGGATAGGCAGAATACTTGTATAAATGTTGTTCACGTGTTTAGGTATAGGAAATGCTTGTATAAACGTTGTTCACATGTTTGGGTATAGGAAATGCTTGTATAAACATTGTTCACATGTTTGGGTAGGGGGAATACTTGTATAAACGTTGTTCACATGTTTTGGTATGTACAATAATTTATGTAAACGATGATCACATGTTTGGGTATAGGGAATAATTTAAATCAACGTTGATCGCGTGTTTTGGTATAGGAAATTGTAATAAACTGCTTGCCGAGGTCTTTATTGCGAAACTATGTGTATAAATTTGCACATTTTTGTTTATCAGAAGTGGTGGCTATCGGTACAGATGAAGTCAAATATGACATCCACGGAGGCTATGGGCCCAGACACCAGCGGAAACCCGACCAGCCAGTGCTTTGTGGTGGTCAAATATGGCGGTCAGTATACGTGGATATTGTTGGCATAAATAGTCAGGATTACATTCACACTGCTCGGCCGGGAACGTCAGAGATAAATTACTTCCGGGTAACAATCATGACAAGTTTGAACATTCAGCACAACCCACTACTGGCACCGCTGATAGTGCTCCGGTACGAACCTAAGGCCTTGTCCAAGTCAGATTGGAAGCATTAGACTCGAGTTTAGCTCTCGTTTGAGCTCATCAGTAGTGTATATCCCTGACTGGACCCGGGATCGAACTCCGGATCACTGGCGTGTGAAGTGGGTGTGTAACCACTTG
The DNA here is from genome assembly GCA_963921405.1 of Cepaea hortensis. Lineage (NCBI taxonomy): Eukaryota > Metazoa > Mollusca > Gastropoda > Stylommatophora > Helicidae > Cepaea > Cepaea hortensis. Next base: position 104,582,622 of record OY992890.1, read on the forward strand.
ACCACGCGTTTCACGTTAGACAGCTTCACACGCCAGTGATCCGGAGTTGCCAGTAGCCAGTTGATGGATGTGCTCAATCTTCAAACCCTAAATCCCGAAACAACCAAATAAATCAGCATGAAATGTTTGCCGGCATGGTCACTGAAAAGAAGATGGCGTTTTTTTTATCCCCACAGACAGACCAGAACAACTGTCTCATTGAATCCTCAGTTTGGCGTGTCCAAGATATGCATCATGTAATTCTAATATCTTCTGTTTCAGCAACGTTCCATTGTAGGATGAGTTTGGCGTGTCCAAGATATACATCATGTAATTCTAATATCTCCAGTTTCAGCAACGTTCCATTGTAGGATGAGCTTAGCGTAGATGGTCACCCGTGTGTGATGTTTGACCCAGACAAGACCATATCTAGACCTTACAGAGACAAATCCCAGCATGAATCCATCGTCTTGACATGAGTATCCCTAGACCTTACAGAGACAAATCCCAGCATGAATCCATCGTTTTGACATGAGTATCCCTAGACCTTACAGAGACAAATCCCAGCATGAATCCATCGTCTTTACATGAGTATCCCTAGACCTTACAGAGACAAGTCCCAGCATGAATCCATCATCTTGACATGGTTATCCCTAGACCTTACAGAGACAAGTCCCAGCATGAATCCATCATCTTGATATTAGTATCACTAAACCTTACAGAGACAAGTCCCAGCATGAATCCATCGTCTTGATATTAGTATCCATAGACCTTACAGAGACAAACCCCAGTATGAATCCTTCGTCTTGACATGAGTATCCCTAGACCTTACAGAGACAAGTCCCAGCATGAATCCATCATCTTGATATTAGTATCACTAAACCTTACAGAGACAAGTCCCAGCATGAATCCATCGTCTTGATATTAGTATCCATAGACCTTACAGAGACAAACCCCAGTATGAATCCTTCGTCTTGACATGAGTATCCCTAGACCTTACAGAGACAAGTCCCAGCATGAATCCATCATCTTGATATTAGTATCACTAAACCTTACAGAGACAAGTCCCAGCATGAATCCATCGTCTTGATATTAGTATCCATAGACCTTACAGAGACAAACCCCAGTATGAATCCTTCGTCTTGACATGAGTATCCCTAGACCTTACAGAGACAAGTCCCAGCATGAATCCATCGTCTTGATATTAGTATCCATAGACCTTACAGAGACAAACCCCAGTATGAATCCTTCGTCTTGACATGACGCGACGGGCCTTCTATTTTTGTAGACTATATAAAATAACACAACGTAATACAGATTTGTGTCTACGTATTTGTTTGCTGATGGCGTCCTATGTTTTCCGTAATTGTATTCTGTAAACTGGCAAGATTGAGGGGAAACGAACAAGGGGAAGGCAGAGAAGTAAATGTCTGGATGGCTTGACCAAATGGTATTGGTCGAGGCAAAAACACAGAGCTGATCCACGACTCTGGTGATCGTGTGAGATGGCGAAACATCACCGCCTAAGCTTATCGACACGGCACATGATGATGATGATGATGATGATGATGATGATGATGATGATGATGATGATGATGATGATGATGAAACTGCATTACTTTGTGTTTGTATATTGTTTAAATGTCCACAACTTTACCGCAGTTCCACTAATTGTATTCATACTTTTATTTATCTGCACTGGAAATTGTATTCATCATCATCATCATCATCATCATCATCATCATCATCATCATCATCATCATCATCATCATCATCATCATCATCATCATCATCATCATCATCATCATCATCATCATGTGCCATGTCGATACGCGTGGGCGGTCATGTTTCGCCATCTCACACGATGGATAAGCTCCGTGTTTCTGTCTCGACCATACCACATGACCAAGCCATCCAGGTATTTACTTCTCTGCCTTCCTCTTGTTCTTTACCCCCTCAGTCTTGCCGGTCGTCACCAGGAACTTGTAATACCAACATAGATTAATGTAGCAGACGCAGTCTAACTATGTCATGTAGGCTTTACCTCTGTGTTTGTGCAATCACAGCATACATTATAGTCAGCGCTTGTTTATTCTAATCTGTTGCAGACAACCAAGAGGCATTGTTAAATCCCTGGTGTTCCACTCAAATCTTTGTGGACTCCATCAAAAGAAAATGCCAATGTGACAGCAACAGTAAGTCGTCTTCCTGTCTGTAGGTATCGCCCATATAATTGCTGCATGCAATGATTCCTGTCTGTAGCTATTGTCTATATAATTGCTGCATGCAATGATTCCTGTCTGTAGCTATTGTCCATATAATTGCTGCATGCAATGATTCCTGTCTGTAGCTATTGTCCATATAATTGTTGCATGCAATGATTCCTGTCTGTAGTTATCGCCCATATAATTGCTGCATGCAATGATTCCTGTCTGTAGTTATCGCCCATATAATTGCTGCATGCAATGATTCCTGTCTGTAGTTATCTCCCATATAATTGTTGCATGCAATGATTCCTGTCTGTAGTTATCGCCCATATAATTGCTGCATGCAATGATTCCTGTCTGTAGTTATCGCCCATATAATTGTTGCATGCAATGATTCCTGTCTGTAGTTATCGCCCATATAATTGCTGCATGCAATGATTCCTGTCTGTAGTTATCGCCCATATAATTGCTGCATGCAATGGTTCCTGTCTGTAGTTATCGCCCATATAATTGTTGCATGCAATGATTCCTGTCTGTAGTTATCGCCCATATAATTGTTGCATGCAATGGTTCCTGTCTGTAGTTATCGCCCATATAATTGCTGCATGCAATGGTTCCTGTCTGTAGCTATTATCCATATAATTGCTGCATGCAATGATTCGAATGTTTACGTATTGACTGAGCTTGTCGACAATGTGCAGCCTTGCTGTGGAATGTAGCTTAGATTCACTTGCACACACTACTGTACTTGTCTTGGTTCACATCTGTCAACACACACTACTGTACTTGTCTTGGTTAACATCTGTCAACACACACTGTTGTACTTGTCTCGGTTCACATCTGTCGACACACACTGTTGTATTTGTCTTGGTTAACATCTGTCAATACACACTGTTGTACTCTTCTATATGTCACGGTGTCATCTATCAACTCTTCTATATGTCACGTTGCCATCTATCAACTCTTCTATATGTCACGTTGTCATCTATCAACTCTTCTATATGTCACGTTATCATATATCACCTCTTCTATGTCACGTTGTCATCTATCAACTCTTCTATAGGTCACGTTGTCATCTATCGGCTCTTCTATATGTCACGTTGTCACCTATCAACTCTTCTATATGTCACGTTGGCGTCTATCAACTCTTCTATATGTCACGTTGTCATCTATCATCTATTCTATATGTCACGTTGTCATCTATCAACTCTTCTATATGTCACATTGTCATCTATCACCTCTTCTATATGTCACGTTGTCATCTATCACCTCTTCTATATGTCACGTTGTCATCTATCAGCTCTTCTATATGTCACGCGGTTATCTATCAGCTCTTCTATATGTCCCGTGGTTATCTATCAACTCTTCTATATGTCACGTGGTTATCTATCAACTCTTCTATGTGTCACATTATCGTTCAACTCTTCTATACGTCATTTTGTCATCTATCAACTCTTCTATACGTCATGTTGTCATCTATCAACTCTTCTATACGTCATGTTGTCATCTATCAACTCTTCTATACGTCATGTTGTCATCTATCAACTCTTCTATATGTCACATTATCGTTCAACTCTTCTATACGTCATGTTGTCATCTATCAACTCTTCTATACGTCATGTTGTCATCTATCAACTCTTCTATACGTCATGTTGTCATCTATCAACTCTTCTATATGTCACATTATCGTTCAACTCTTCTATACGTCATGTTGTCATCTATCAACTCTTCTATGCGTCATGTTGTCATCTATCAACTCTTCTATACGTCATGTTGTCATCTATCAACTCTTCTATACGTCATGTTGTCATCTATCAACTCTTCTATACGTCATGTTGTCATCTATCAACTCTTCTATACGTCATGTTGTCATCTATCAACTCTTCTATATGTCACATTATCGTTCAACTCTTCTATACGTCATGTTGTCATCTATCAACTCTTCTATGCGTCATGTTGTCATCTATCAACTCTTCTATACGTCATGTTGTCATCTATCAACTCTTCTATACGTCATGTTGTCATCTATCAACTCTTCTATATGTCACATTATCGTTCAACTCTTCTATACGTCATGTTGTCATCTATCAACTCTTCTATATGTCACATTATCGTTCAACTCTTCTATACGTCATGTTGTCATCTATCAACTCTTCTATACGTCATGTTGTCATCTATCAACTCTTCTATACGTCATGTTGTCATCTATCAACTCTTCTATACGTCATGTTGTCATCTATCAACTCTTCTATGTGTCCCGTGGTTATCTATCAACTCTTCTATATGTCACATTATCGTTTAACTCTTCTATACGTCATGTTGTCATCTATCAACTCTTCTATACGTCATGTTGTCATCTATCAACTCTTCTATACGTCATGTTGTCATCTATCAACTCTTCTATACGTCATGTTGTCATCTATCAACTCTTCTATACGTCATGTTGTCATCTATCAACTCTTCTATGTGTCCCGTGGTTATCTATCAACTCTTCTATATGTCACATTATCGTTCAACTCTTCTATACGTCATGTTGTCATCTATCAACTCTTCTATACGTCATGTTGTCATCTATCAACTCTTCTATACGTCATGTTGTCATCTATCAACTCTTCTATATGTCACATTATCGTTCAACTCTTCTATACGTCATGTTGTCATCTATCAACTCTTCTATACGTCATGTTGTCATCTATCAACTCTTCTATACGTCATGTTGTCATCTATCAACTCTTCTATACGTCATGTTGTCATCTATCAACTCTTCTATACGTCATGTTGTCATCTATCAACTCTTCTATGTGTCCCGTGGTTATCTATCAACTCTTCTATATGTCACATTATCGTTCAACTCTTCTATACGTCCTGTTGTCATCTATCAACTCTTCTATACGTCATGTTGTCATCTATCAACTCTTCTATACATCATGTTGTCATCTATCAACTCTTCTATACGTCATGTTGTCATCTATCAACTCTTCTATACGTCATGTTGTCATCTATCAACTCTTCTATGTGTCCCGTGGTTATCTATCAACTCTTCTATATGTCACATTATCGTTCAACTCTTCTATACGTCATGTTGTCATCTATCAACTCTTCTATACGTCATGTTGTCATCTATCAACTCTTCTATACGTCATGTTGTCATCTATCAACTCTTCTATATGTCACATTATCGTTCAACTCTTCTATACGTCATGTTGTCATCTATCAACTCTTCTATGCGTCATGTTGTCATCTATCAACTCTTCTATACGTCATGTTGTCATCTATCAACTCTTCTATACGTCATGTTGTCATCTATCAACTCTTCTATACGTCATGTTGTCATCTATCAACTCTTCTATACGTCATGTTGTCATCTATCAACTCTTCTATGTGTCCCGTGGTTATCTATCAACTCTTCTATATGTCCCGTGGTTATCTATCAACTCTTCTATATGTCACGTGGTTATCTATCAACTCTTCTATGTGTCCCATTATCGATCAACTCTTCTATACGTCACATTGTCATCTGTCAACTCTTCTATGTGTCCCGTTATCGATCAACTCTTCTATATGTCCCGTTATCGATCAACTCTTCTATACGTCCCGTTATCGATCAACTCTTCTATATGTCCCGTGGTTATCTATCAACTCTTCTATATGTCACGTGGTTATCTATCAACTCTTCTATGTGTCACATTATCGTTCAACTCTTCTATACGTCATTTTGTCATCTATCAACTCTTCTATACGTCATGTTGTCATCTATCAACTCTTCTATACGTCATGTTGTCATCTATCAACTCTTCTATACGTCATGTTGTCATCTATCAACTCTTCTATATGTCACATTATCGTTCAACTCTTCTATACGTCATGTTGTCATCTATCAACTCTTCTATACGTCATGTTGTCATCTATCAACTCTTCTATACGTCATGTTGTCATCTATCAACTCTTCTATATGTCACATTATCGTTCAACTCTTCTATACGTCATGTTGTCATCTATCAACTCTTCTATGCGTCATGTTGTCATCTATCAACTCTTCTATACGTCATGTTGTCATCTATCAACTCTTCTATACGTCATGTTGTCATCTATCAACTCTTCTATACGTCATGTTGTCATCTATCAACTCTTCTATACGTCATGTTGTCATCTATCAACTCTTCTATATGTCACATTATCGTTCAACTCTTCTATACGTCATGTTGTCATCTATCAACTCTTCTATGCGTCATGTTGTCATCTATCAACTCTTCTATACGTCATGTTGTCATCTATCAACTCTTCTATACGTCATGTTGTCATCTATCAACTCTTCTATATGTCACATTATCGTTCAACTCTTCTATACGTCATGTTGTCATCTATCAACTCTTCTATATGTCACATTATCGTTCAACTCTTCTATACGTCATGTTGTCATCTATCAACTCTTCTATACGTCATGTTGTCATCTATCAACTCTTCTATACGTCATGTTGTCATCTATCAACTCTTCTATACGTCATGTTGTCATCTATCAACTCTTCTATGTGTCCCGTGGTTATCTATCAACTCTTCTATATGTCACATTATCGTTTAACTCTTCTATACGTCATGTTGTCATCTATCAACTCTTCTATACGTCATGTTGTCATCTATCAACTCTTCTATACGTCATGTTGTCATCTATCAACTCTTCTATACGTCATGTTGTCATCTATCAACTCTTCTATACGTCATGTTGTCATCTATCAACTCTTCTATGTGTCCCGTGGTTATCTATCAACTCTTCTATATGTCACATTATCGTTCAACTCTTCTATACGTCATGTTGTCATCTATCAACTCTTCTATACGTCATGTTGTCATCTATCAACTCTTCTATACGTCATGTTGTCATCTATCAACTCTTCTATATGTCACATTATCGTTCAACTCTTCTATACGTCATGTTGTCATCTATCAACTCTTCTATACGTCATGTTGTCATCTATCAACTCTTCTATACGTCATGTTGTCATCTATCAACTCTTCTATACGTCATGTTGTCATCTATCAACTCTTCTATACGTCATGTTGTCATCTATCAACTCTTCTATGTGTCCCGTGGTTATCTATCAACTCTTCTATATGTCACATTATCGTTCAACTCTTCTATACGTCCTGTTGTCATCTATCAACTCTTCTATACGTCATGTTGTCATCTATCAACTCTTCTATACGTCATGTTGTCATCTATCAACTCTTCTATACGTCATGTTGTCATCTATCAACTCTTCTATACGTCATGTTGTCATCTATCAACTCTTCTATGTGTCCCGTGGTTATCTATCAACTCTTCTATATGTCACATTATCGTTCAACTCTTCTATACGTCATGTTGTCATCTATCAACTCTTCTATACGTCATGTTGTCATCTATCAACTCTTCTATACGTCATGTTGTCATCTATCAACTCTTCTATATGTCACATTATCGTTCAACTCTTCTATACGTCATGTTGTCATCTATCAACTCTTCTATGCGTCATGTTGTCATCTATCAACTCTTCTATACGTCATGTTGTCATCTATCAACTCTTCTATATGTCACATTATCGTTCAACTCTTCTATACGTCATGTTGTCATCTATCAACTCTTCTATACGTCATGTTGTCATCTATCAACTCTTCTATACGTCATGTTGTCATCTATCAACTCTTCTATACGTCATGTTGTCATCTATCAACTCTTCTATGTGTCCCGTGGTTATCTATCAACTCTTCTATATGTCACATTATCGTTTAACTCTTCTATACGTCATGTTGTCATCTATCAACTCTTCTATACGTCATGTTGTCATCTATCAACTCTTCTATACGTCATGTTGTCATCTATCAACTCTTCTATACGTCATGTTGTCATCTATCAACTCTTCTATACGTCATGTTGTCATCTATCAACTCTTCTATGTGTCCCGTGGTTATCTATCAACTCTTCTATATGTCACATTATCGTTCAACTCTTCTATACGTCATGTTGTCATCTATCAACTCTTCTATACGTCATGTTGTCATCTATCAACTCTTCTATACGTCATGTTGTCATCTATCAACTCTTCTATATGTCACATTATCGTTCAACTCTTCTATACGTCATGTTGTCATCTATCAACTCTTCTATACGTCATGTTGTCATCTATCAACTCTTCTATACGTCATGTTGTCATCTATCAACTCTTCTATACGTCATGTTGTCATCTATCAACTCTTCTATACGTCATGTTGTCATCTATCAACTCTTCTATGTGTCCCGTGGTTATCTATCAACTCTTCTATATGTCACATTATCGTTCAACTCTTCTATACGTCCTGTTGTCATCTATCAACTCTTCTATACGTCATGTTGTCATCTATCAACTCTTCTATACGTCATGTTGTCATCTATCAACTCTTCTATACGTCATGTTGTCATCTATCAACTCTTCTATACGTCATGTTGTCATCTATCAACTCTTCTATGTGTCCCGTGGTTATCTATCAACTCTTCTATATGTCACATTATCGTTCAACTCTTCTATACGTCATGTTGTCATCTATCAACTCTTCTATACGTCATGTTGTCATCTATCAACTCTTCTATACGTCATGTTGTCATCTATCAACTCTTCTATATGTCACATTATCGTTCAACTCTTCTATACGTCATGTTGTCATCTATCAACTCTTCTATGCGTCATGTTGTCATCTATCAACTCTTCTATACGTCATGTTGTCATCTATCAACTCTTCTATACGTCATGTTGTCATCTATCAACTCTTCTATACGTCATGTTGTCATCTATCAACTCTTCTATACGTCATGTTGTCATCTATCAACTCTTCTATGTGTCCCGTGGTTATCTATCAACTCTTCTATATGTCCCGTGGTTATCTATCAACTCTTCTATATGTCACGTGGTTATCTATCAACTCTTCTATGTGTCCCATTATCGATCAACTCTTCTATACGTCACATTGTCATCTGTCAACTCTTCTATATGTCCCGTTATCGATCAACTCTTCTATACGTCCCGTTATCGATCAACTCTTCTATATGTCCCGTTATCGATCAACTCTTCTATATGTCCCGTTATCGATCAACTCTTCTATACGTCATGTCTCCAGGCACACTTGACCTTGTTGACCTGGAGGGACAAATCAAAAACTTGTCTCTGTCCCCGGATGAGTACGCATCTGACTACGTCACAGGCCGCGAGACATATGTGGCCATCAAAGTGGAGAGTACGTATTTGTGTGTCTGACTGTGCGCCTCTCTACCAGCCCACCTACTTACATACCTACCTAGTGGAAAATTATCTACATACCCATTAATCTACCTACCTACATATCTACCTACCTACGGACATATTTACACAACTGTCTGACTGTCTACATTCTTGTCTAGATGTGTATCCGTCTGTGTCATATTCAGCTTGTATATATCACACAACAAACACTCTGTGTCACACTAATTTCTGTACGTCCTTTTCTGTTTGCATCCAACTAGACAAGAAAATCCGGCTGCTGTGGAGCGGAAGTACAGGCGTTGATCTTTGAGAATTCTTTGGAGGGTGATGCTGTCATTTACACAGATGGGTCGGTCTTTCGACGAGTGAGAAGTTCATGGGCCTTTTACGGCTCATGCCGGAGGGAGAATTGTGAAGGAGGACTCTGCTGCTTTTGCTTTGACCACAAGTAGCCTGACTATGGAAGTCATGGCAGTAAGTAAAGCAATAACATAACTCGAGACACAGACATTCACTTGGGCACTTGCGAGAACCAAGTGATGACTGTGAATCCACAACCACGGTCAGGATGCGAGAACAGCAAATTAAAAGAGGTGTGGCCAAACAAGAACACTACGCAGGAAGCAAAGATTAATAAACCAACACAGAACTGGTGTCGTGAACCGCTACACGCTGCGGGATTTGCTGAGGAGGGGATCCGAGCACTTATCGACTGAATGGTTCGTGTGCAGTGAGGATGATCTGTCGACTAACTAACTAACTAACTAACTAACTAACTAACACACAAACACACAGCACAGGTGCTGAGGTCAACTCCCAGTTTCTCCCTCAGCATGTAGCGATTGATGTCACCAGTTGTGTGTTAGTTGACTGTTCTCCCTAAATATCTCCCTCAGCGTGTAGCGACTGATGTCACCAGTTGTGTGTTAGTTGACTGTTCTCCCTAAATATCGCCCTCAGCGTGTAGCGATTGATGTCACCAGTTGTGTGTTAGTTGACTGTTCTCCCTAAATATCTCCCTCAGCGTGTAGCGATTGATGTCACCAGTTGTGTGTTAGTTGACTGTTCTCCCTAAATATCTCCCTCAGCGTGTAGCGACTGATGTCACCAGTTGTGTGTTAGTTGACTGTTCTCCCTAAATATCTCCCTCAGCGTGTAGCGATTGATGTCACCAGTTGTGTGTTAGTTGACTGTTCTCCCTAAATATCGCCCTCAGCGTGTAGCGATTGATGTCACCAGTTGTGTGTTAGTTGACTGTTCTCCCTAAATATCTCCCTCAGCATGTAGCGACTGATGTCACCAGTTGTGTGTTAGTTGAATGTTCTCCCTAAATATCTCCCTCAGCATGTAGCGACTGATGCCACCAGTTGTGTGTTAGTTGACTGTTCTCCCTAAATATCTCCCTCAGCATGTAGTGACTGATGCCACCAGTTGTGTGTTAGTTGACTGTTCTCCCTAAATATCTCCCTCAGCGTGTAGCGACTGATGACACCAGTTCTCTGTTAGTTGACTGTTCTTACCTGTCTTCCCCCACCTAGACTTGGTGTTCATGCAGCCTGACCATTGCTCCTGTACACTCCACTGCAGCCAAGCTGGCAAGCTTATCTGCTCGTCCGTTTCCTCTGACATCCGCCTGCCCTGGCACACACATGAAACAGATGTTAGTCTTGATATTTAACACCACTGACGTATATTTCTCTAATGTTTATCACTGCTGACGTATATTCCTTTAATGTTTAACACTTCTGACGTATATTCCTCTTATGTTTAACACTGCTGTCACATATACCTCTAATGTTTAACACCACTGACGTATATTTCTCTAATGTTTAACACTGGTGACGTTTAAGAAACATAACATTGTATAGTCCCGTCAGTTTTAGTACGGTTAATCCTTGTTTCCCGATTGTTTTTGACTGAACACAAGCGTTCGTATACATTAGCCTTCTTGTCCAGGCATAGATCAACAGTCACTGATGTTCTCACTGTTGTCACTTGCAGGGCAAGGAGAGAACGGTCCACACAAATATATCTCCCTGCTCAACAATCTGGAGGAGACGCATCCTCAGCTGATGGGCAAGTACATGTAGCTTCATATTTCTGTCCATAGCATTGTGTCCGCCCCCCCCCCCCCCCTGATGGCTGACTAACATCCGAGACTAGCCAAGTTTCAGGGATTATTTCTGTCCATAGCATTGTGTCCGCCCCCCCCCCCCTCCCCTGATGGCTGACTAACATCCGAGACTAGCCAAGTTTCAGGGATTATTTCTGTCCATAGCATTGTGTCCGCCCCCCCCCCCCCCCTGATGGCTGACTAACATCCGAGACTGGCCAAGTTTCAGGGATTATTTCTGTCCATAGCATTGTGTCCGCCCCCCCCCCCCCCTCCCATGATGGCTGACTAACATCCGAGACTGGCCAAGTTTCAGGGGTTATTTCTGTCCATAGCATTGTGTCCGGCCCCCCCCTGATGGCTGACTAACATCCGAGACTGGCCAAGTTTCAGGGATTATTTCTGTCCATAGCATTGTGTCCGCCCCCCCCCCCCCGATGGCTGACTAACATCCGAGACTGGCCAAGTTTCAGGGATTATTTCTGTCCATAGCATTGTGTCCGGCCCCCTGATGGCTGACTAACATCCGAGACTGGCCAAGTTTCAGGGATTATTTCTGTCCATTGCATTGTGTCCGGCCCCCTGATGGCTGACTAACATCCAAGACTGGCCAAGTTTCAGGGATTATTTCTGTCCATAGCATTGTGTCCGCCCCCCCCCCCCCCTGATGGCTGACTAACATCCGAGACTGGCCAAGTTTCAGGGATTATTTCTGTCCATAGCATTGTGTCCGCCCCCCCCCCCCCCCCTGATGGCTGACTAGCATCCGAGACTGGCCAAGTTTCAGGGATTATTTCTGTCCATAGCATTGTGTCCGCCCCCCCCCCCCCCCCCCCCGATGGCTGACTAACATCCGAGACTGGCCAAGTTTCAGGGATTATTTCTGTCCATAGCATTGTGACCGCCCCCCCCCCCCCCTGATGGCTGACTAGCATCCGAGACTGGCCAAGTTTCAGGGATTATTTATGTCCATAGCATTGTGTCCGCCCCCCCCCCCCCAACCTGATGGCTGACTAACATCCGAGACTGGCCAAGTTTCAGGGATTATTTCTGTCCATAGCATTGTGTCCGGCCCCCTGATGGCTGACTAACATCCGAGACTGGCCAAGTTTCAGGGATTATTTCTGTCCATAGCATTGTGTCCGCCCCCCCCCCCCCCTGATGGCTGACTAGCATCCGAGACTGGCCAAGTTTCAGGGATTATTTCTGTCCATAGCATTGTGTCCGGCCCCCTGATGGCTGACTAACATCCGAGACTGGCCAAGTTTCAGGGATTATTTCTGTCCATAGCATTGTGTCCGCCCCCCCCCCCCCCTAATGGCTGACTAACATCCGAGACTGGCCAAGTTTCAGGGATTATTTCTGTCCATAGCATTGTGTCCGCCCCCCCCCCCCCCTGATGGCTGACTAACATCCGAGACTGGCCAAGTTTCAGGGATTATTTCTGTCCATAGCATTGTGTCCGGCCCCCTGATGGCTGACTAACATCCGAGACTGGCCAAGTTTCAGGGATTATTTCTGTCCATAGCATTGTGTCCGGCCCCCTGATGGCTGACTAACATCCGAGACTGGCCAAGTTTCAGGGATTATTTCTGTCCATAGCATTGTGTCCGCCCCCCCCCCCCTGATGGCTGACTAACATCCGAGACTGGCCAAGTTTCAGGGATTATTTCTGTCCATAGCATTGTGGCCGCCCCCCCCCCCCCTGATGGCTGACTAACATCCGAGACTGGCCAAGTTTCAGGGATTATTTCTGTCCATAGCATTGTGTCCGGCCCCCTGATGGCTGACTAACATCCGAGACTGGCCAAGTTTCAGGGATTATTTCTGTCCATAGCATTGTGTCCCCCCCCCCCCCCCTGATGGCTGACTAACATCCGAGACTGGCCAAGTTTCAGGGATTATTTCTGTCCATAGCATTGTGTCCGGCCCCCTGATGGCTGACTAACATCCGAGACTGGCCAAGTTTCAGGGATTATTTCTTTCTGAGGCCGACCAAGTTTCAGGGATTATTTCAGTCTCTGCAACTGGTCAAGTTTCAGCCTAAGCTTGTGAGATTGTCCATGTCCATGTAATAGATTGTCCCAGTGTGTGAGAGATTGCCTCAGTGTGTGAGAGATGGTCCCGGTGTGAGATATGGTCCTTGTGTGAGAGATTGTACCAGTATGAGAGATTGTACCAGTGTGAGAGATTGTACCAGTGTGAGAGATTGTACCACTGTGAGAGATTGTCTCAGTGTGAGAGATTGTCCCGGTGTAAGATATTGTCCCAGTGTGAGAGATTGTCCCAGTATGTTCCAGTGTGAGAGATTGTCCCAGTGTGTCCCAGTGTGAGAGACTGTCCCCAGTGTGAGAGATTGTCCCAGTGTGTCCCAGTGTGAGAGACTGTCCCCAGTGTGAGAGATTGTCCCAGTGTGTCCCAGTGTGAGAGATTGTCCCAGTATGTCCCAGTGTGAGAGACTGTCCCCAGTGTGAGAGATTGTCCCAGTATGTCCCAGTGTGAGAGACTGTCCCCAGTGTGAGAGATTGTCCCAGTGTGAGAGACTGTCCCCAGTGTGAGAGATTGTCCCAGTGTGAGAGACTGTCCCCAGTGTGAGAGATTGTCCCAGTGTGTCCCAGTGTGAGAGATTGTCCCAGTATGTCCCAGTGTGAGAGACTGTCCCCAGTGTGAGAGATTGTCCCAGTATGTCCCAGTGTGAGAGACTGTCCCCAGTGAGAGAGATTGTCCCAGTGTGAGAGACTGTCCCCAGTGTGAGAGATTGTCCCAGTGTGAGAGATTGTCCCAGTGTGAGAGATTGTCCCAGTATGTCCCAGTGTGAGAGACTGTCCCCAGTGTGAGAGATTGTCCCAATGTGAGAGATTGTCCCAGTATGTCCCAGTGTGAGAGACTGTCCCCAGTGTGAGAGATTGTCCCAGTGTGAGAGATTGTCCCAGTATGTCCCAGTGTGAGAGACTGTCCCAGTATGTCCCAGTGTGAGAGACTGTCCCCAGTGTGAGAGACTGTCCCAGTATGTCCCAGTGTGAGAGACTGTCCCAGTATGTCCCAGTGTGAGAGATTGTCCCAGTGTGAGAGACTGTCCCCAGTGTGAGAGATTGTCCCAGTGTGAGAGACTGTCCCAGTATGTCCCAGTGTGAGAGATTGTCCCAGTGCGAGAGACTGTCCCCAGTGTGAGAGATTGTCCCAGTATGTCCCAGTGTGAGAGACTGTCCCAGTATGTCCCAGTGTGAGAGACTGTCCCCAGTGTGAGAGATTGTCCCAGTGTGAGAGACTGTCCCCAGTGTGAGAGAATGTCCCAGTGTGAGAGACTGTCCCCAGTGTGAGAGACTGTCCCAGTATGTCCCAGTGTGAGAGACTGTCCCCAGTGTGAGAGATTGTCCCAGTGTGAGAGATTGTCCCAGTATGTCCCAGTGTGAGAGATTGTCCCAGTGTGAGAGATTGTCCCAGTGTGAGAGACTGTCCCCAGTGTGAGAGATTGTCCCAGTATGTCCCAGTGTGAGAGACTGTCCCCAGTGTGAGAGATTGTCCCAGTGTGAGAGATTGTCCCCAGTGTGAGAGATTGTCCCAGTATGTCCCAGTGTGAGAGACTGTCCCCAGTGTGAGAGATTGTCCCAGTATGTCCCAGTGTGAGAGACTGTCCCCAGTGTGAGAGATTGTCCCAGTGTGTCCCAGTGTGAGAGATTGTCCCAGTATGTCCCAGTGTGAGAGACTGTCCCCAGTGTGAGAGATTGTCCCAGTGTGTCCCAGTGTGAGAGATTGTCCCAGTATGTCCCAGTGTGAGAGATTGTCCCAGTGTGAGAGACTGTCCCCAGTGTGAGAGATTGTCCCAGTGTGAGAGATTGTCCCAGTGTGAGAGATTGTCCCAGTGTGTCCCAGTGTGAGAGATTGTCCCAGTATGTCCCAGTGTGAGAGACTGTCCCCAGTGTGAGAGATTGTCCCAGTATGTCCCAGTGTGAGAGACTGTCCCCAGTGTGAGAGATTGTCCCAGTGTGAGAGACTGTCCCCAGTGTGAGAGATTGTCCCAGTGTGAGAGATTGTCCCAGTATGTCCCAGTGTGAGAGATTGTCCCAGTGTGAGAGATTGTCCCAGTATGTCCCAGTGTGAGAGACTGTCCCAGTATGTCCCAGTGTGAGAGACTGTCCCCAGTGTGAGAGACTGTCCCAGTATGTCCCAGTGTGAGAGACTGTCCCAGTATGTCCCAGTGTGAGAGATTGTCCCAGTGTGAGAGACTGTCCACAGTGTGAGAGATTGTCCCAGTGTGAGAGACTGTCCCAGTATGTCCCAGTGTGAGAGATTGTCCCAGTGTGAGAGATTGTCCCCAGTGTGAGAGATTGTCCCAGTATGTCCCAGTGTGAGAGACTGTCCCAGTATGTCCCAGTGTGAGAGACTGTCCCCAGTGTGAGAGATTGTCCCAGTGTGAGAGACTGTCCCCAGTGTGAGAGACTGTCCCAGTATGTCCCAGTGTGAGAGACTGTCCCCAGTGTGAGAGGCTGTCCCAGTATGTCCCAGTGTGAGAGACTGTCCCCAGTGTGAGAGATTGTCCCAGTGTGAGAGATTGTCCCAGTATGTCCCAGTGTGAGAGATTGTCCCAGTGTGAGAGATTGTCCCAGTGTGAGAGACTGTCCCCAGTGTGAGAGATTGTCCCAGTATGTCCCAGTGTGAGAGACTGTCCCCAGTGTGAGAGATTGTCCCAGTGTGAGAGATTGTCCCCAGTGTGAGAGATTGTCCCAGTATGTCCCAGTGTGAGAGACTGTCCCCAGTGTGAGAGATTGTCCCAGTATGTCCCAGTGTGAGAGACTGTCCCCAGTGTGAGAGATTGTCCCAGTGTGTCCCAGTGTGAGAGATTGTCCCAGTATGTCCCAGTGTGAGAGACTGTCCCCAGTGTGAGAGATTGTCCCAGTGTGTCCCAGTGTGAGAGATTGTCCCAGTGTGAGAGATTGTCCCAGTGTGAGAGACTGTCCCCAGTGTGAGAGATTGTCCCAGTGTGAAAGATTGTCCCAGTGTGAGAGACTGTCCCCAGTGTGAGAGATTGTCCCAGTGTGAGAGATTGTCCCAGTATGAGAGATTGTCCCAGTGTGAGAGATTGTCCCAGTGTGAGAGACTGTCCCCAGTGTGAGAGATTGTCCCAGTGTGAGAGACTGTCCCCAGTGTGAGTGATTGTCCCAGTATGTCCCAGTGTGAGAGACTGTCCCCAGTGTGAGAGATTGTCCCAGTGTGAGAGACTGTCCCCAGTGTGAGAGATTGTCCCAGTGTGAGAGACTGTCCCCAGTGTGAGAGACTGTCCCAGTATGTCCCAGTGTGAGAGACTGTCCCCAGTGTGAGAGATTGTCCCAGTGGGTCCCAGTGTGAGAGATTGTCCCAGTATGTCCCAGTGTGAGAGACTGTCCCCAGTGTGAGAGATTGTCCCAGTGTGAGAGACTGTCCCCAGTGTGAGAGATTGTCCCAGTATGTCCCAGTGTGAGAGACTGTCCCCAGTGTGAGAGATTGTCCCAGTGTATCCCAGTGTGAGAGACTGTCCCCAGTGTGAGAGATTGTCCCAGTGTATCTCAGTGTGAGAGACTCTCCCCAGTGTGAGAGATTGTCCCAGTATGTCCCAGTGTGAGAGACTGTCCCCAGTGTGAGAGATTGTCCCAGTATGTCCCAGTGTGAGAGACTTCCCCAGTGTGAGAGATTGTCCCAGTGTATCCCAGTGTGAGAGACTCTCCCCAGTGTGAGAGATTGTCCCAGTGTGTCCCAGTGTTAGAGACTGTCCCCAGTGTGAGAGATTGTCCCAGTATGTCCCAGTGTGAGAGATTGTCCCAGTGTGAGAGATTGTCCCCAGTGTGAGAGATTGTCCCAGTATGTCCCAGTGTGAGAGACTGTCCCCAGTGTGAGAGACTGTCCCCAGTGTGAGAGACTGTCCCCAGTGTGAGAGACTGTCCCAGTATGTCCCAGTGTGAGAGACTGTCCCCAGTGTGAGAGATTGTCCCAGTGTGAGAGATTGTCCCAGTATGTCCCAGTGTGAGAGACTGTCCCCAGTGTGAGAGATTGTCCCAGTGTGAGAGATTGTCCCCAGTGTGAGAGATTGTCCCAGTATGTCCCAGTGTGAGAGACTGTCCCCAGTGTGAGAGACTGTCCCCAGTGTGAGAGATTGTCCCGGTATGTCCCAGTGTGAGAGACTGTCCCCAGTGTGAGAGATTGTCCCAGTATGTCCCAGTATGAGAGACTGTCCCCAGTGTGAGAGATTGTCCCAGTGTGAGAGATTGTCCCCAGTGTGAGAGATTGTCCCAGTATGTCCCAGTGTGAGAGACTGTCCCCAGTGTGAGAGACTGTCCCCAGTGTGAGAGACTGTCCCCAGTGTGAGAGATTGTCCCAGTATGTCCCAGTGTGAGAGACTGTCCCCAGTGTGAGAGATTGTCCCAGTGTGAGAGACTGTCCCCAGTGTGAGAGATTGTCCCAGTATGAGAGACTGTCCCCAGTGTGAGAGATTGTCCCAGTATGTCCCAGTGTGAGAGACTGTCCCCAGTGTGAGAGATTGTCCCAGTGTGAGAGACTGTCCCCAGTGTGAGAGATTGTCCCAGTGTGAGAGACTGTCCCCAGTGTGAGAGATTGTCCCAGTATGTCCCAGTGTGAGAGACTGTCCCCAGTGTGAGAGATTGTCCCAGTGTGTCCCAGTGTGAGAGATTGTCCCAGTATGTCCCAGTGTGAGAGACTGTCCCCAGTGTGAGAGATTGTCCCAGTGTGAGAGACTGTCCCCAGTGTGAGAGATTGTCCCAGTATGTCCCAGTGTGAGAGACTGTCCCCTGTGTGAGAGATTGTTCCAGTGTGAGAGACTGTCCCCAGTGTGAGAGATTGTCCCAGTATGTCCCAGTGTGAGAGACTGTCCCCAATGTGAGAGATTGTCCCAGTATGAGAGACTGTCCCCAGTGTGAGAGATTGTCCCAGTGTGAGAGATTGTCCCAGTATGTCCCAGTGTGAGAGACTGTCCCCAGTGTGAGAGATTGTCCCAGTATGTCCCAGTGTGAGAGACTGTCCCCAGTGTGAGAGATTGTCCCAGTGTGTCCCAGTGTGAGAGATTGTCCCAGTATGTCCCAGTGTGAGAGACTGTCCCCAGTGTGAGAGATTGTCCCAGTGTGTCCCAGTGTGAGAGATTGTCCCAGTATGTCCCAGTGTGAGAGATTGTCCCAGTGTGAGAGACTGTCCCCAGTGTGAGAGATTGTCCCAGTGTGAGAGATTGTCCCAGTGTGAGAGATTGTCCCAGTGTGTCCCAGTGTGAGAGATTGTCCCAGTATGTCCCAGTGTGAGAGACTGTCCCCAGTGTGAGAGATTGTCCCAGTATGTCCCAGTGTGAGAGACTGTCCCCAGTGTGAGAGATTGTCCCAGTGTGAGAGACTGTCCCCAGTGTGAGAGATTGTCCCAGTGTGAGAGATTGTCCCAGTATGTCCCAGTGTGAGAGATTGTCCCAGTGTGAGAGATTGTCCCAGTATGTCCCAGTGTGAGAGACTGTCCCAGTATGTCCCAGTGTGAGAGACTGTCCCCAGTGTGAGAGACTGTCCCAGTATGTCCCAGTGTGAGAGACTGTCCCAGTATGTCCCAGTGTGAGAGATTGTCCCAGTGTGAGAGACTGTCCACAGTGTGAGAGATTGTCCCAGTGTGAGAGACTGTCCCAGTATGTCCCAGTGTGAGAGATTGTCCCAGTGTGAGAGATTGTCCCCAGTGTGAGAGATTGTCCCAGTATGTCCCAGTGTGAGAGACTGTCCCAGTATGTCCCAGTGTGAGAGACTGTCCCCAGTGTGAGAGATTGTCCCAGTGTGAGAGACTGTCCCCAGTGTGAGAGACTGTCCCAGTATGTCCCAGTGTGAGAGACTGTCCCCAGTGTGAGAGGCTGTCCCAGTATGTCCCAGTGTGAGAGACTGTCCCCAGTGTGAGAGATTGTCCCAGTGTGAGAGATTGTCCCAGTATGTCCCAGTGTGAGAGATTGTCCCAGTGTGAGAGATTGTCCCAGTGTGAGAGACTGTCCCCAGTGTGAGAGATTGTCCCAGTATGTCCCAGTGTGAGAGACTGTCCCCAGTGTGAGAGATTGTCCCAGTGTGAGAGATTGTCCCCAGTGTGAGAGATTGTCCCAGTATGTCCCAGTGTGAGAGACTGTCCCCAGTGTGAGAGATTGTCCCAGTATGTCCCAGTGTGAGAGACTGTCCCCAGTGTGAGAGATTGTCCCAGTGTGTCCCAGTGTGAGAGATTGTCCCAGTATGTCCCAGTGTGAGAGACTGTCCCCAGTGTGAGAGATTGTCCCAGTGTGTCCCAGTGTGAGAGATTGTCCCAGTGTGAGAGATTGTCCCAGTGTGAGAGACTGTCCCCAGTGTGAGAGATTGTCCCAGTGTGAAAGATTGTCCCAGTGTGAGAGACTGTCCCCAGTGTGAGAGATTGTCCCAGTGTGAGAGATTGTCCCAGTATGAGAGATTGTCCCAGTGTGAGAGATTGTCCCAGTGTGAGAGACTGTCCCCAGTGTGAGAGATTGTCCCAGTGTGAGAGACTGTCCCCAGTGTGAGTGATTGTCCCAGTATGTCCCAGTGTGAGAGACTGTCCCCAGTGTGAGAGATTGTCCCAGTGTGAGAGACTGTCCCCAGTGTGAGAGATTGTCCCAGTGTGAGAGACTGTCCCCAGTGTGAGAGACTGTCCCAGTATGTCCCAGTGTGAGAGACTGTCCCCAGTGTGAGAGATTGTCCCAGTGGGTCCCAGTGTGAGAGATTGTCCCAGTATGTCCCAGTGTGAGAGACTGTCCCCAGTGTGAGAGATTGTCCCAGTGTGAGAGACTGTCCCCAGTGTGAGAGATTGTCCCAGTATGTCCCAGTGTGAGAGACTGTCCCCAGTGTGAGAGATTGTCCCAGTGTATCCCAGTGTGAGAGACTGTCCCCAGTGTGAGAGATTGTCCCAGTGTATCTCAGTGTGAGAGACTCTCCCCAGTGTGAGAGATTGTCCCAGTATGTCCCAGTGTGAGAGACTGTCCCCAGTGTGAGAGATTGTCCCAGTATGTCCCAGTGTGAGAGACTTCCCCAGTGTGAGAGATTGTCCCAGTGTATCCCAGTGTGAGAGACTCTCCCCAGTGTGAGAGATTGTCCCAGTGTGTCCCAGTGTTAGAGACTGTCCCCAGTGTGAGAGATTGTCCCAGTATGTCCCAGTGTGAGAGATTGTCCCAGTGTGAGAGATTGTCCCCAGTGTGAGAGATTGTCCCAGTATGTCCCAGTGTGAGAGACTGTCCCCAGTGTGAGAGACTGTCCCCAGTGTGAGAGACTGTCCCCAGTGTGAGAGACTGTCCCAGTATGTCCCAGTGTGAGAGACTGTCCCCAGTGTGAGAGATTGTCCCAGTGTGAGAGATTGTCCCAGTATGTCCCAGTGTGAGAGACTGTCCCCAGTGTGAGAGATTGTCCCAGTGTGAGAGATTGTCCCCAGTGTGAGAGATTGTCCCAGTATGTCCCAGTGTGAGAGACTGTCCCCAGTGTGAGAGACTGTCCCCAGTGTGAGAGATTGTCCCGGTATGTCCCAGTGTGAGAGACTGTCCCCAGTGTGAGAGATTGTCCCAGTATGTCCCAGTATGAGAGACTGTCCCCAGTGTGAGAGATTGTCCCAGTGTGAGAGATTGTCCCCAGTGTGAGAGATTGTCCCAGTATGTCCCAGTGTGAGAGACTGTCCCCAGTGTGAGAGACTGTCCCCAGTGTGAGAGACTGTCCCCAGTGTGAGAGATTGTCCCAGTATGTCCCAGTGTGAGAGACTGTCCCCAGTGTGAGAGATTGTCCCAGTGTGAGAGACTGTCCCCAGTGTGAGAGATTGTCCCAGTATGAGAGACTGTCCCCAGTGTGAGAGATTGTCCCAGTATGTCCCAGTGTGAGAGACTGTCCCCAGTGTGAGAGATTGTCCCAGTGTGAGAGACTGTCCCCAGTGTGAGAGATTGTCCCAGTGTGAGAGACTGTCCCCAGTGTGAGAGATTGTCCCAGTATGTCCCAGTGTGAGAGACTGTCCCCAGTGTGAGAGATTGTCCCAGTGTGTCCCAGTGTGAGAGATTGTCCCAGTATGTCCCAGTGTGAGAGACTGTCCCCAGTGTGAGAGATTGTCCCAGTGTGAGAGACTGTCCCCAGTGTGAGAGATTGTCCCAGTATGTCCCAGTGTGAGAGACTGTCCCCTGTGTGAGAGATTGTTCCAGTGTGAGAGACTGTCCCCAGTGTGAGAGATTGTCCCAGTATGTCCCAGTGTGAGAGACTGTCCCCAATGTGAGAGATTGTCCCAGTATGAGAGACTGTCCCCAGTGTGAGAGATTGTCCCAGTGTGAGAGATTGTCCCAGTGTGTCCCAGTGTGAGAGATTGTCCCAGTATGTCCCAGTGTGAGAGACTGTCCCCAGTGTGAGAGACTGTCCCAGTGTGAGAGACTTCCCCAGTGTGAGAGATTGTCCCAGTGTGAGAGATTGTCCCAGTGTGTCCCAGTGTGAGAGACTGTCCCCATTGTGAGAGATTGTCCCAGTATGAGAGACTGTCCCCAGTGTGAGAGATTGTCGCAGTGTGTCCCAGTGTGAGAGATTGTCCCAGTGTATCCCAGTGTGAGAGATTGTCCCAGTATGTTCCAGTGTGAGAGACTGTCCCCAGTGTGAGAGATTGTCCCAGTGTGAGAGACTGTCCCCAGTGTGAGAGATTGTCCCAGTGTGTCCCAGTGTGAGAGATTGTCCCAGTGTGTCCCAGTGTGAGAGACTGTCCCCAGTGTGAGAGATTGTCCCAGTGTGTCCCAGTGTGTGAGATTGTCCCAGTATGTCCCAGTGTGAGAGACTGTCCCCAGTGTGAGAGATTGTCCCAGTGTGTCCCAGTGTGAGAGATTGTCCCAGTGTGAGAGACTGTCCCCAGTGTGAGAGATTGTCCCAGTGTGTCCCAGTGTGAGAGATTGTCCCAGTGTGAGAGATTGTCCCAGTGTGTGAGACTGTCCCCAGTGTGAGAGATTGGCCCAGTGTGAGAGACTGTTCCCTGTGTGAGAGATTGTCCCAGTGTGAGAGATTGTCCCAGTGTGTCCCAGTCTGAGAGATTGTCCCAGTGTGAGAGATTGTCCCGGTGTGAGAGATTGTCTCAATGTGAGAGATTGTCCCAGTGTGAGAGATTGTCCCGGTGTGAGATATTGTCCCAGTGTGTCCCAGTGTGAGAGATTGTCCCAGTGTGAGAGATTGTCCCGGTGTGAGAGATTGTCTCAATGTGAGAGATTGTCCCAGTGTGAGAGATTGTCCCAGTGTGAGAGATTGTCCCAGTGTGTCCCAGTGTGAGAGATTGTCCCAGTGTGAGAGAATGTCCCAGTGTGACAATAGATGGGACAAGAGCAATCACACACACAGTATCTATGCATTAATACAAACATGATTACAGTGACACAAACATGAATACTGTTGAGTTGAGTTGAGTTGAGTTGAGCTAAGAACTGACATCAATGCACTCAGGACATTCCTATACGTGCTCCGTCCCCTCTTCCAGCAGCCAGCGAAGAGTCACATTACTAATCGTTCCCGCCAGAACCCATGCCAATCTCCCGTAATCTAATCCTTTCCACATACGGGTTCTCATTCTGTTCCTCAACCTTCTCCACCTGGTCTCACAATGAACTTCTGTCACATACATAAATACAGAGAACTACTGACACATACATAAATACAATGAACTACTGACACGTGCATAAATACAGTGAACTACTGACACATACATAAATACAGTGAACTACGGACACATACATAAATACAGTGAACTACTGACACATACATAAATACAGTGAACTACGGACACATACATAAATACAGTGAACTACTGACACATACATAAATACAGTGAACTACGGACAAATACATAAATACAGTGAACTACGGACACATACATAAATACAGTGAACTACTGACACATACATAAATACAGTGAACTACTGACACATACATACATACAGTGAACTACTGACACATACATAAATACAGTGAACTACGGACACATACATAAATACAGTGAACTACTGACACATACATAAATACAGTGAACTACGGACACAGTCATGAATTCAGTGAAAGAATGATTATTGCAGTGATTACTGACATAATGATTTTTAAAACAATCATAATTATTGTGAACTATCGACAGATTCATAATTACAATTAACTACTTCAGGAACATATGTATAATGTGTAAGAACAGATAAATCATGATGCCTGGCGATAATGGTATGGCCGGCAGTGACCAGAGGATCTGGTCCACAAACAGTCCCCCAAGGATAGACCCCAGCGGGAACGTGAAACTGACAGTTTCAATACGACACAGCTAGAATAACTCTGAGATGGCGTCAGACACGTTTGAAAGTTCTCTCCCGGGACCGACTGACTCACATTTGTTTGTCTATATTTTGTGACAGTTCTCTCCCGGGACCGACTGACTCACATTTGTTTGTCTATATTTTGTGACAGTTCTCTCCCGGGACCGACTGACTCACATTTGTTTGTCTATATTTTTTGACAGTCAAACTGAACAACCTGTCCAAGCCCGGAGCCAAAATCAGAAGGGATCGCCTCAAGCGGACACACAATCGTACATCACGAGGAACCTCCAGCAAACTTGAGGGCAAACCCCGGCCGTCCAGCTCCGAGCG